>JAYMSL010004434.1:0-11113 GCA_036897195.1 Plantago coronopus | reverse complement strand
TATATATATATATATATGTATATGTATATTTCAATGTGTGTGTATGTGTATATATATATGTACATGTATATGTATACTCTCTCCGTTCTGATAATAATGTGCCGTTTGATTTTTTGAGGTCGACTTTGACCACAAATTACTTTAAATGTTGAAAAATATTTCATAAAAGTGTATTATAGAGTACATTTCATGACATTTTATAGTATAATTACATCAACTAATATTGTTTTTTTTTTTCATTTAGGAGTAATTTGTGGTAAAAGTTGACCTAAAAAGTGAAGTGAAACATTATTATTGGGTTGGAGGAAGTATATATTATATAGGGTTCAGGGTTTAGGTGTGTTGGAATTTACTTAGGAATCCAATTCTATTGGATTTCGGTACGTAACCAACCAAGCGATAGTTTTGTACTCCTATCTCTTATATATATATATATATATACACTACCTCCGTCCCGATAATAATGTTTCGTTTGATTTTTTTGAGGTCGCATTTGACCACGTTACTGCTAAATACGGGAAAAAATATTTCATAATTCCATGAATGTTTTTTTGGTGCCATTTAGAAGTAATTTGTGATCAAAGTTGACTCTAAAAAGTCAAACGGCACATTATTATCGGGACGGAGGGAGTATACATATAGGGTGTGCTGTAAGGTTGGAATTTACTTTGAAGTCCAAGAATTGGATCTTGGATTTCAAATCTAATTTGGAATCCAATTCTATTGGATTTCAACACCTAACCAACCAAGTGATTTGTCTTGTAATTCTAGTTCATGTATATAAAATTTGAGCAAATCAATCTCTAAATTCTGACCTAAAGTATTTGGTTCTGACCCTTTTTGAATGCAAGATCTAGAAGTGCAACAGGGTTGGTAACGCGTTGAAATCCATAGAATAAGATTGTTTATTCACATATACAAAGTCAATAGATCTCAATGAATACAATAGGTTTTATGACTACGGAAACTGTTGTGAACAGTTCTAGATCATCCCACCACTCTGTGCTAGGCTTATCAAACGATATGAACTTGACATTTACATAACACTTATACCACTGCCACTTACATGCTGTTTCTAGATTAGTCCCACCCCCAGGTTGTATAATGTTTATTTTCCGTATGAATTAGACATCTTCAAATTCCAAATGCCATTTTCTTGAGCTATTATTAGAAATTCACATGATACGATATCTTCAGCAGTTGTCTTATGTTGTTTACATCCCAACGTCTTGTATGATTTATTGGTAAGTCGTAGGCATCTCATGACAAACTAGTGAGGAAATGGTAATGATCGAAATAGGATGTGACTAGTTTCACCAATATCTTCATTCTGTGACCAAGTTTCCCAATTAAAAGTTCAGTTTTTTCATAATCATAGTTTCTCAAACAGACTACTCTACCATCATTCTCTAGGAACGAATATTATTCTGGAAATTAATCATTGCAGCACATCAATAGGCTACATGGTTTTATTAGTGCTGGTTTCCTATTTCCCTTTTCTTCTAAACCTTGTAAGGATGAAGTAGTTAAATCCATTTTTCAGCATTCAATAGAACCTCCCATTTATCTTTATGTGAGTTGTTTCAAATGATTATTTCAGGGGTCATATACCCTCCCATCTAACTTTGAGGAAGTTGCAACTGGAGTACTGAAGGTCTTAAACAATCTGGCTCTAGTAGATGTAACTTTCATCCAGAAAATGCTGGTATGTAGTATGTCCCCTTCCACTTCTCCCAAAGGGATTTATTATGATGGATTTGCTCCAACCTCTTTTGCTTCTCTATTGAATCTGTACTTTATCAATCTGTAGGCTCGTCCTGACTTGAAAATGGAGCTCTTCCACTTGATGAGTTTCCTGCTCTCACATTGCACAAGCAACTGGGGAGTGGCTAATGATAAGGTAAAGACATGCTTGATAAGAATCTGACTTTTTGTGCTTATTGTTGTTTCTTTCTTTACAAACTGCTACTGTTGTAAGTCTTGGATGAAATATAACAACATGGTTATGAACAGAAAACCTATTAATGCTTGTGCATTTGTAGGTTGGTTCGCTCTTGCTTGAATCATTGTCACTTCTTGGCTACTTTGCATTGTTTCATCCGGGGAACCAAGCTGTCCTTCGCTGGGGAAAGAGCCCTACCATCCTTCACAAGGTCAGTAGTATATTCCAGTTGACATTACCATAAAAACATCAGTTCCATGAGTAATTTGCAAGGCCACCCTTTATATAACGTATTGAATTTATGTGTCATATCTGCTTACTAATTTAACACAGTGCTGTTCTAGAGATAATTCTCACAGAAACATTTGCAATTTAGTTCGTGATCTACAATAGATTTTTAAATCGATTATCTAACCAAGTGTATCTTAAAACAGGTGTGTGATCTTCCTTTTGTGTTCTTCAGTGATCCTGAGTTGATGCCTATCATAGCAAGCACTTTAGTGGCTGTTTCGTACGGGTGCAAACAGAACAAGGCTATCATTCAGCAAGAACTCAGCATGGACATGCTCATGCCTTCACTAAAATCATGCAAAAGTTCAAACCAAAATGGCGCATCATCAGATGATTCTGCTGAATCAAATCAAACCGGTCCTGAGTCTAAAAAAGTCCAGGCCGATGCATCTCAAAGACTAACCAGGAATTCTACAAAAAGCAATCGAGTCCTCTCCCAGAAAGGCAGTGCCTCGTCCAGTAATATCAGAAGTATGAAAACGCGGAACCAAAGGGACAGCAAAATGCTGAAGAGCTGTGAAGATATGACTTTGAGTTCAGTTCAATCTGATACGTCTGCTTTTATGTTGCACTGTAGATTTCCAGCAAGTTTCATAGACAAAGCAGAACAATTTTTCACAACAGAGATGAATACAGGCAATGGAGAATCGACATGAAGAAATTAGATGATCATTGTAAAAGTACGGAGTTTTGTTTGCTACAGCCTACAGATACGAAAAAGAAAATTATGGGAAAAAGATATAGTATAGTGATTATGTTGTACTATACGTTAAGAATTAACTATTACAGTATAATTTAAAGAGTAATTACTAGTAATCCGTTAAAAACTCCAAAAATTAAAAATAAAATAAAAATGATACTACAATAATAAGACGTGAACCACCAGTAGTAATCTCTGCTTACCCATTTCTTCCCTTTTTCACAGGCTGTTTGCTCTTACCCGCATAACTCGAACTTATCGAACATAGATTATGGCACAATTGAACATGAATGATCTGGAATGGATAACTTAATAAAGGCATTTTGCACTAATTTGTATTAATCTCATTTTATAGTTTCAACTCCCTCAGTAAATGATTTTTATTACTGTTGAGTAACTTGTAAGTAATTGATTTCTTTAAACTACAAAAGTGAAATGCACACTTCATAGAAAACCAATTATTGGACTCTACAGATATTTAGGTCACTGAACTCACTTCTCCATGGTTTGGAATTTCTTTTTATTGAAACATCAAAATTATATTATATACGAGGTAACCATGTATTAAAGTGTAAAAGGATTACATACCACTGGTCCATAACCAAAAGTCGAGACCACTCACGAAAAAAAGCGTCGTTCTTTGAAGAGGATATGAAAGGATAATCACTTACAAGCCCAACCAACTCGAAAGAGATGGACGGCACATATACAATTGTGAGGTGATCACGATGGAAAAAGGAGCAAACTAAAACCAGTAGTCGGTAAACAACTCTATACCCCTTAATTTGTAAATTTAATTAGTACAATAATACCCCTGCCTTAAAAACAGAAGATTATTTTTAAGTTCTTTATTTAATCGGCAATTTTTTTAGTACATACTTTAAAATGACTCAGTAGTCGGTGTTTGTTTGTTTTCATTTGTTTTGAAACATATCCGTTGTTCTCATTCGCATAAAGCTCAGTACGTGACTTTTCTAATCTTGTGGTCGACAAAGTGGTGCTGATACAAGGTTTTGATAATGGTTAATGCAGAGCCCAGCTATATATGCATTAGTTTTTTTAATACTCCATAAAATACCGTTTATATCTAATATCCTGCTATGTATGTATCATATTGCAATTTTGAGATTCCTTTCACTACAAATTCTTTGGAAAAACCATTTTTCAAAGACGTCTTTTAGAAAAAACAAGTCATATATCAAGTATATAATGTGGCGCAAGTAAAAAAACTTGAGAAACTTTTGGAGAGTCCAGTAAATGTGGTCTTTTTGAAAAGTCCACTTAAAAACATCATCTATTTACAATATAACATCACCTATTTTAACATGGATATCAATTATTTACAACAACTATCAACTATTTACAATAAACATCAACTATTTTTCAATAAACATCAACGGTTAACCATGAAACATCGAATATTTACATTAAACATCAACTATTTTTCTATGAAATAATCGACTATTTACATTACAAATCAACTATTTTATCACTAACATCAACTATTTATAAATTATCAAATGTTCAATCATAAACATCAAATATTTTATAATAAACATCACTTATTTTAACATTAACATCAACAATATAGTGGACTTTCCTAACAATTAGTATATTATAATATGATTAATAATATATTCAAACACCTTTTGGGAGAAATAGAAGCCCTGATTTTGGCACAGATAAGTTAGGAATCTTAAAATATTTAGGAGTAATTTGATAGCTTAAAAGATAGGAAACCTGTATAAGTAGTGCTCTAAGACCACATTTTACTATTTCACGTATCATTAAGAGTAAATTGTTTAGAAAAGCTTGACGCAATTACGTCATAAGTTAAGTTACATCAGCAATCTCTATTGAAGAACAAGAGAACACTACAGATCAATGTCGAAAGAGGAAGAGAAAAATGAAGAAACAGAAGCAGATGAAGAACACTAGAGCGGGAGACGATCTAAACGCGCCAACAAAGTCCAGTCCGGTCCAGAGCGCACGGTGCATGAAGACCAGCCACAGCAGAGCATGGAACATGATAAGTAGAAGCAGGGGATCAAGTTTACCCCAATTCTGCAGAATTAGGGTATATGGACCCTCTCCTCTCTGCTACGACCACAGTACATAGTCTCTCCCCCCCTAGATGTAATTTAGATCTGATTAATCTGTTTAGGGTTCACATTCTCGCCTATATAAAGACACTGTTTCTTCTCCATTTTGTTTCAACTCTTTCAGCCTCCAAAGAAAATGAAATTGTAGTGTTCCTTTTCTTCCAAAGTTTTTCTTTTCTGCACTTTCTAGCTTAAGATCTTAACATGGCATCAAAACCTTGGTTCTGATCTTCCTAAAACACGCTTCCCAAACCTCCTTCCTTTATTTTCTAAGCCTTTCTTCACTTCCTCTATGGAACCTGAACAACCTCCACCTGGTAACAATGGAGCTGTTAACAATGCTCCTAGCAATGGACCTCAGAAAGCTCCTTTAGTTGCTCATGAGGATCCACAGAGCCATTACTACTTGCACCACTCTGACAATGCGGTTTCTGGTGCCATTACTCCACTATTGGATGACACCAATTACCATATCTGGCATAGAGCCTTTACGTATACCATGAACCTTACCATAAGAAACAAAGTTGTTTTCATTGATGGTTCACTTCCCAAGCCAGAATTGATGATGTTAATGGGAAATCATGGGTGAAATGCAACACACTCACTAAATCCTGGATGATACATTCAGTGAGCGATGAAATCAAGAGTCTCATTCTCTATGCTGATAATGCTGCAGATGCATGGAACAAGCTGAAAGTGAGATACTCATAGCCAAATAAGCTGAGAATCTTTCAGCTTGAGCAAATGATTTGTGGGCTCATACAGGAAAGCATGTTTAACTAATTAAAGGACTTATGTAGACATGTTACTCTTCTTAGTCTGACATATAAAATAATAATGGTATGTGAGGATAATTACACACAACTGAACCTCCTATTCTAGTACAGAAACAGTAATTCCAAAAAGATAATAATAAAATAAAACACTACTTTGGCATTAACAATACAAACTCAGATTGCATAAAGAAGGGAGTTATAATTAAAAATGGAGCTGCACTTACAATTAAGCAAAATAATTACCCAGGCTGCCAGGCATGCTATCAGATAGATTGACTATAATTCTAATCAGATCAAAACATAAGACAACACTTATAAGCAGGTCTAACAAAAAATATGAATGAACTACTACAGAAACTTGATAAAAATGTTCAGTTACATTAAATAAAAAACAAACCAACATTCCACTAATCAAGCATGCTGTCAAGTGGTGTATATTTAAACAGAAGTCAGAGTACTAGGAATAATTACCAGAAGTTATCAAACTTATAAGGAACGTGCTGGGACACAACTCCATGACAGGACTGAAACATGGACCCAGTCGACAATGATCGGACAGTAGTCAGCAGTGATAGGACTGGAATTTTCCGAAAGAGTTCTATGCATCACTGTATCTTGTTTGAACTTCTGGTATTACTGAAAATTTGAAATTTAAACTAAATTCAGGTACACAATGACTGTAACAAGTCAGAAGCATAGCCTGCATCATATCACGGAAACTAATTAAAAAAGGAGAACAAGACAGATTTCTGTGTGTAATTTGATGATGAAAAGGAAAGAAATCAGGGGAGAAGGCTGTTGGGTCTCTCCTGGTAATTTTTTTCGTTCACGGGTCCATAAGTGGGATTTGGATCCCAGAGGGTCTCTCCTTGTAATTTTCCCCAGTATTTGAGCAGGTTGCACTCCCCTATCAAGAGACACCGCTTTAAAACAACATTACCCTGCAAAGAACAGAGGATTCAAAATTAAAAGGTAGTATTGTAACTTGTAGGTAGTAATTTATCCAGTGACTTATAGTGAGGCTTACTTTGATATAGACAGCATAAAAGTGAGGAACTAATTGCTACCTTAATATTAAATACCAGCTGCCCCATCTTATTATTTTTAAGCTTTCCCTCAGAATATCATTAATACACAGCTTTTCCAAGATAAGCTGCAGGCTGCAGCAAAAGCAATTTTTTGCCTCCAGTCCACATTAGGAGCATTTGGACCAACATTTTCTAGTTCAGCAGTCTGCTTCTTGAAGAGTAATGATGCTACAAGTAAGTACTCTAACCACTTGTCCCGTTTGGTATCATTGGTGAGAAGCTTGTAACTCGACAGAAGAGAGAGATACTCTGAAGCATTGGTTGTAGTAGTTCCTTGGGTTGTGGCATTATGCAACTCAGAAGAATGTGCCCCATCCACCGAGGGAACATCTGAAGATAACTTTTCCTCGAGTTGATTAAAACTAATTGGTGCATCATCTAGAAGTTGCACAGGCCATCAAATTTATCAAGGAACTATACATCAAATTCTTGTTGCTTTCCATCATTGTATACTTCTTTTGTTAGTTTATGAAGCTTCTTCTGCACTTGGTTAATTGGGGAGTTAGAGAACATGGCTTATCCGGGACACTAGGACTACAGCAAGACACATGGATTGCATCAGGTTTGGTTACTGAACAGCTGAATGTTGGCAGCAGGGTAAACCATGATGATTTTGTAGCTATGGGTACTGAACTAGTTGTGGTGCCTGGATATTCTAATCAATCTCTTCAACTTAAGTCTGGTCCAGGTGGAAATCTGGGTTGTAGGTGAGTCTGACATAAAAGATCGAATGAGAGGAAATTGAAAGTGGGAATAGTGGCAAAGAAGAGGGGTGGCAAGTTGTTGCAGATAGAAAAAGGGTGCAAGGATGGGCAAAAACAAGTAGCCGGTGGCTCCAAGAATGCAATGGTTAAAAGTTGCCAAAGAGTGTTGAGACCTACTTCCAGGAGGGCATGCATCTGCTCCTTATGGATATCTCAATTTTTTGTCCTTGAAACTTAAGGGGGTATGATCCCCTTTAACCAGGTTGCTTGGAATAAGAGAATGGGATATAATAATTGTCGTATGATCTAGAGACAAGACTGAAGAATAAATAGTTTCAGTTGTTCAGAAAAAGTTGGAGATGTTGTGGTCAGTAGAGAGTACTGTGGATTATAGTTAGAATTGTAGAATCATAGTTGTTTGGAATTCAGATAAAGTTTTTTTGAAAGTTTAACAAAGATATCAGATCAATTGGTTCACTGCAGAGTTGTAATAAAAAGCTTGAGAACTAGATCAATTCTGCTTTCTAGGTCAACAAATAACAAAACTTAGAACTACAAAATGAACGAAAAGGACGCAAGCCTGAATTAAGCACTTAAGCACTGTAAAAATCAACAGTAATATAAACCACAAACGGTATAAAATTACATCCTAGACATCCACAAATGAGGAGCAATGATGTTGACAAAAAAACATCAATAGAAGGGAAAATAAGCCAAGCAAAATAAAGATCGATACAGATACTTAGCTTCAATTCAACCGGTAATTCAGAAACCAAACCAAAATAAAAATATATTCGTAGAGGCGGAAAACATGAATGAACATTTATATTAGATCTTTATAAGAATATTCTTTAATGGTCAATAGACTTTTTATTGCATCAAAAAAAGTAAACCTCCATCAACTAATTAATCATTTCATCTAACCAAGAAAGGGAAACCATAATAATTTTGAAAAACTGTTCGAAAAACTCACATGTTGTTCTCGTACGCATGCTCCTATGTCATCTACAGACCATAACAGAACATAGATTTATCAATAATCATTGTTCCATAAAATTCCACTCATTGATATTTAACCACACAAAATCATCAATTAATTGGCATACAACAACACACACCAATGAAATTAAAATTAACATACAACTATGTCTACAAGCAAATAGCTCCAAATTAAACATTAAAATAGGCTACCAAAATAAAATTGTTCGGAATTCAGAAATACTCACAATCTGGTACAACATCCCATTGTACTCAAACGAGCCATAGAAAGTCACTAGCGCTTCTCCATCAGCCGAAACCCCAATCACATCACCTAACGGCTTCACCACTTTAATGACATTCTCATCCATTTCATCTCTACCTCTTTTCTTATTCACCCTCTTTGGAATGAAATTATTTACCTCATTTTCCTCATCATCGGAAAAAATCACCATTCAGCGATTCCTTCTGTCGCCAATCACAAAAGTAGGTTTTTCCGCATTGTCAATGGAACGGTGATTATTCATTTCGATTCTATCAAAAGTGTTTGTATAGCAAATTGGTTTCGAGTTCGAGATTTGCTGCTGGAAACCCTAATGAAGTGTGTATTTTGTAAAACACTGTAATGGTAGGCGATAGACGAATTTTCAAGTAAATTGAGAAAAAGTGTTCAAAGTTCAGTATTTTCGTTATCAAACTTTTCTTTTCCTTTGATACAAATCCATATCCACATTAACAGTCACTAGAATATACTCTACTGAACCATTTGATGTATTTATAGATATAGTGATAGAACTTTCAAATTAAAATCCTAATTATCTAGGGGTACCGGGGGTATGATGGTATGGGACATTGGACAATTCCCGATCCCGATGGGAAATTCTCGATCCCGGAATTTCCGTGTCTAATTTTGGGATGGGATTGGGATTGATTTTACTTCACGATTTGGAATCCCAAATGGGATAATGATAAAATAAATAAACTAATAATATATATTATATATATGTAAACACTCGGGAAAATAATATTTTTTTATTATTATTATAAAAATTCCATCATTACAAAATAAACCAGATCTGTGGATCCAGTATATTTGTTGACCTATATATATAAAGACTCAATAGAGCCAATAGAGTCAATAGACTACTAAAAGTCTAACTCCAAACATAAACGTTAAGTGTAAGCCTAATTGCAAGTTTATTTGCTACTTCCAAATTAAGGGAAGAATGTCGACCATTAGTCAATGTACTTGGATGTTTCAAAGTCCAAACCATTGTTTTGGATCTCGAAATTCCGCCTATCGCGTCTCGAATCCCAAAATTCCCATCCGGAAAATCCCGACTTTATTAATTTGGGATGGGATTCGGATGTCAAATATTTGTCCCGAATTCCCGAATTGTCCTCCCGACCCTTATCTACTTGCTATAATTAATTGGTATACCATATCCACTTTACCATTCGGTTTTGGAATAAAAAAGATTAGATTATCCATAAACCACTTAGTATAGTTATATTTTTCTCAACTTACTTGATAAATTGTCATTGGGTCTACCATTATATATTTTTACCAAATACATACACTCCATTAATGTGGATATGGACTTGTATCTAAGGAAAAGAAAAGTTTGATTACAAAAATATTGAACTTTGAACACCTTTTCTCAATTTACTTATAAATTTGTCTATCGGCCAACCATTATAGTGTTTTACCAAATACACACTTAATTAGGGTTTACGGCCGCAAATCTCAAACTCGAAACCACTTTGCTATACAAACACTCTTGGGAGCACCGGAAATGGATAATCATTGTTCCATGGACAACGTGGAAAAACCTACTTGTGTGATTGACCACAGAAGGAAGCGCAGAATGGTGATTTCTTCCGACGATGAGGAAAATGAGGTAAAGAATTTCATTCCAAAGAGGGCGTGGATAACAAAAGAGGTAGAGATGCAAAAGATAAGAATGAAATGGATGAGAATGACATTAAATTGGTGGTGAAGCCGTTAGGGAAGGTGATTGAAGTTTTGGGTGATGGAGAAAGGGCTGGTGATGTACTATAAAAATCATCTGGAGATAATCAAAACATATATAGCAGATTTATTGTACGTGATATTGCAATAATTACTAGCCCATTAGAAAAATATGGGGTTGTGGGGGGCAAGGTCGGTGAGTAGTTGGTGAATTGGAAAAGAAAATGTTATCCTAATTTTAGCTACAACATAATATGGGAATATATGCAAACTAGAACCCGTGCCACACACTATGCATTTGTAAATGTAAAACATATCAAACATATGGAGTGATCACAACTAAGTTCATATGAACAAAACGAGGAAACCATCCTTATTTACATATCTCATAATTCACGAAGTAACAATAATAATATAAGGCCATCCAAAGTTGAGCGCCATGGTTTGTTAATTACACCCATGCTACCAAAAAACAGTCTTAGTAGGATTGCTAAACATGATAACGGTACACCGCCTGGAAAATCTTGTGTATCATCCTCATATGTTGTGTTCTTCTTCGC
>JAYMSL010004433.1:0-11113 GCA_036897195.1 Plantago coronopus | reverse complement strand
CTGGATTTGAATTGAGTTTTGAGTTTTTGTGTTTGGGAGTGGATTGTGATTATAGTAGGTATAATTATTATATTTAAATAGGTTATGTAATAGATTGTAAGATTTAATTGTTGAAATGATTGGATGATTTTATTTTAATATAATTAATTGGTTGAGGGATGAATTTGTAGCCATATATTATGAATAAAGGTAACATAATTTAATTAGGAAATATTATAAGAAGAAGGAAAGTGAGCAAGTAAACGGTAAACAATAAAGACTGTGTAATAAAGGGATAGGCTAGTGGCTAGGTGGGAGTGAATTGAGTGAAACAACTAAGTTTTACAAAACTGGATTTAAATTGTAAAACAAACAAGAAAATTATGAAACTCAACTCCAGTTGAGTTTACTGGATTGGAATCCAGTGTCAAACACACGGATTTACAATTGAAATAAGTCTTGTTTATAAATTTCTAGACAAAGTCTCTATTCATTTAAACTTAAATTCAGGTTCATTTAATTCAGTTTACTTTGGATTTGTTTAATTCAAATTTATATTGCACTTTAGTTCAGTTCATAAATTCTCAGCTAAATCAACAGAGCCTAAGACTAATCTAGCAGTGGAGCTCTTTTTTTAGGGACTCTCTCACATATTCCCTCCGTCCGTCCAAAAATGTTCCATCTTGAATTGAACATATTATTTAAGGAGATGTTTAATATATTGATATATAGTACAAGTGGGGTATACTGAAGTAATAAATGAAAAGTAAAGTAGTACAAATGAGATTGAATTGTGGTAGTATATTGATATATAGTACAGTGGGGTATGCGTGTTTGATTTAAAAGTAATAAAAGATTTTCCTTTTTTGAACATGGTGCATTTTTGGACGAACGGAGGGGAGGGAGTATAATTTATGTTAATTGAACTATCAAGTCTTTTATCACTTGGATTAATAATTGAGTTTTAATACTATTATCACTTCTATTAAGGGAAAGTTTATATGAAGCCCACAATATGGGTAAGAATAGCTAGACCCGACTGAACCATACTCGAAACATGACCTGATCAATTGAGCTCTAACTACGAGCACAAACGAGTCAGGCATTTCGAGCTGCTCACGAGCAATAAATATTTTTGACGAGCCGATCACGATCACGATCTTGTGTTGCTCAATGAGCACGAGTAGATCATAAGTAGACCTACAATTCTAACGAACATTGATCCATCATCATGTCAATGCTTAAGTCGGCTCGATTCGTTAACACACATATACGCAATAAAACACCTTAATATTATTAAAAGCTCCTTGATGATCTTGATGTTAAGTACGGACACCCATTACGTGTGGAGACATGTTAACTAGCGTGCACACGAGTTTTACACGACATGTACAACATCAAAATGGCAAAATGTGCGATATCATGCATTGTTGCAAGTGTATGTGAGAATGTACTTAGTGGGAGTTGAAGGTGGTGTACGAGAGTTTTGTGAGTGCATGCAAATGTTTCAAGTTAAGGACGGGTTGTGATGCTTCGAACAAGGTCAACTGACCAATGGGTTGTGGCCTGTGGGGTCAAGTAGTAGTTTCATAATTAGAGAGTTTAATTGAGTGAGAGCTTTGCTCAATTTTCAACTAGTTATCCAAAGCAGTTTGAATAAGAAAAAGTAAAGTTCGAGTGGCTTCAAACACGAGCTGAGCAGAAGTCGGAGGATGCTAGGTGGCTTGCAGGATCTAATCACCACATGGCTAATCAACAAGCAAAACTTGCAAAATCTCTAGATAATGCTTGCAAAAACCTAATATATGCAATTGCTATCATCATTGGTCGCAAGATATCCAGATTTGAATGCAACTGGCATGGAAATCTAAAAGATGTTGAGGCAAGAGTCCGGAAGAGTCCGGAACGTATAGTGTTTTTTCAGTTGTCGTTAATGTAATTTTCGTTATTATTCGGTTTGTGTTATTTTTAATTTAAGTATCGTAGATGTATTGTAACTTTCATTTATGTAAGTGTTGTTGATATATAATAGTTGTTTGAATAAAGTTATTTCAAAAAACTATTAAGTGAATTTTATGTTTTAATTATTTTAAAAAATATTCTATTTGAAACTACGACACTAAGACTAATATAAACAATTTAAAAATATATATATTCACTATAATGGACGGTCTAATTAGCATAGTATATTCTGAATATGTACACTACTCAAACAATACTCATTCCCCAAAAAATAAAAAATAATTTTTTTTCTAAATATATATACAAATTAATTCTAGTATTTGATTTTTTATTTATTTTCGATAAAATGGAGAAATAGTAAAGATGAATGTTGCGTTGATTTGAAAGAAGGGTGGTGGTGGCATAGTGATTTGGACATGAAAGCGCCCATCTTTTCGTGTCCAGTGACCAATGTCATGACATTGATACTTATTGATATGTCACTTGCTCATGTCCTTCTTCCTTCCTTCTTCATCTTCATCTTCCCCTTCTCTCTTCACCTTTTCCCCTTCCTCTCTCTCTTCCCATCCTTATCAACAACCTGTCACTTTGCATTCTAACTCCAGTTCCAAACTTAATTTGATCATATTAGCATTCAACACACTGAGACACTAACAAAAACAGAACATGGGATCTTTGGGTGTTGATTTTTCAAGAAATAAGGCAATGTGGTTCTGTCCACAGGTTATGGGAGCTAACCCTTCTGAGAGATGGGGTCATTCTGCTTGCTACTTCAATGGCTTTCTCTACATCTTTGGAGTAAGTGTGATCTTCTTTCTGTAGTCTGTACTACTTATGGATCATCTTCTCTTGAGTGTTCATGATTATTTTGAGCTAGATTTTGAATGACATGTTATGGAGTTATGATGTGTAACCTGGTACTGTTCTTGGTTTGAGGTTTTTGCAGTGCCTTGAGTATCCTTATACTGTGTAAGTTGGTTGCATGTTAGTTTGGGAAAGGAGACACCTTCACTTTCTTGAATGGGATTTAGTTCTTTTCCATCTTTAGTTCTTTCTTGTTTGTCTCTTATTTTACCAACCATTACTTTCATATATACCTTTGGATTCTTGTGACATGGAAAATTTAATTTCCTCTCTTGTTTGGTAGCTTGGATCATTTTCTACCTTCATCTTTCTCTTTCAACAAATTCTTCCTAGTTCAACAAATTGTTTCTAGTTTAATACCAAAGGGAAATAGTTATAATGCATGCCTTTTAACAGTTGTCCTGTTTCATTTTTGTTACAATTTCCTTTTCTGTTTCTTTATTTTCTGCAAAATTATTATATGGCTTGTGTATAGTTTCAGAAAATGATCCAACACATTGTTGTTGATTAGCGGAACATGTGCCTGCTTTATCAACTTGTAGATTTCAATTTTGAACACTGAAAGTATAAGCTGCTTATAAATTTCCTGCTGGTAAAGTAAGTGAAACACTGTTGTAGCCTGGTCTCGAACATATCTGGTTTTAAAAAAAATGTGTTCTAAAAAAATTATCTTAAAAAAAAAACGCAAGCAAACACGACGCAGCTCTTTATCGTCTTACGCCTTTAAATTGAAATGCTAAACTTGATGAATGATTCTGAAACTTTATCAACAAACTAATGTCACACTGAATCACAAATGCTAAGGGAAAAAAAGTAGTTAATTCCTTTGATTTTTGTACAGGGGTGTCGTGGGGGCGTGCATTTCAGTGATGTTCTTGTGTGTAATCTGGAGACAATGACCTGGAACAACCTCAAGACTTCGGGGCAGGGACCAGGTCCTCGGGACAGCCATGCTGCTGTGCTTGTTGGTCATAAGATGTTCGTCTTTGGAGGTACGAACGGCTGTAGGAAAGTGAATGAACTTCACATACTGGATCTGTTGTCTAGAGAGTGGACTCGTCCTGAATGCAGTGGAGATTTGCCCTCCCCTCGCGAAAGTCACACGGCTAATGCATGGAACGATGAAAAATTGATTGTATTTGGAGGTAGCGGAGAAGGGGAGGCAAATTATCTGAATGATTTGCATGTTTTGGACTTAAAAAGTATGGAGTGGTCTTCACCTAAGGTGAAGGGTGATATTCCTGCGCCTCGTGATAGTCATAGCTCTGTGGCGATGGGTAATAGGCTTTTCGTGTTTGGAGGAGACTCGGGGGATAGGTATCAAGGGGACGTTTGTATGTTTGACATGAATACATATGTTTGGTCAAAGGTATGACCTTATTCTAACTCTTGGAGTATACATAAGAGAGATTTTGACATTCTGTTTGTTTATTAGACTTGTATTATTCTCTTCAGGTGGTTGCTCATGGACCTTCTCCGGGACCTCGTGCTGGTCACACTACTGTGAGTATCGGGACGAAGGCAAGTGATTATACGTAGCCATGGACTTAATTAGTTGTGAACTTGTGATACTTCCAAATTTTCCACTTCATTAGTTAAGATTTCACGCATTTTGTGTTCTGCTTCATGAGACGAAGTAAAATGTCAATGAAATAATCTCTGTATCGGAAAGGGGAAATATATGCATACCGCCCTCTGTATCATGTGCAACTGAATCTGAATTCACCTACATTATTTTTTGTTCAGTGAGTCCACATGTTTTCAGATACTTTGCATTAAACCCGTCTGCTTTCCAGTATAATGAAAATTGGTCATGCAGGTGTATGTATTTGGTGGAGTCGGGGACAAGAAGTACTACAACGATATCTGGATAATGGATGTAATCACATCTTCTTGGGTTCAGCTTGACATATGTACTCTAAAGTCTCAAGCACGGTTTTCTCACACTGCGACAGTGACACACATGGGCATTACCATCTTTGGAGGGTGAGATGGCCTTACTATCCACAGAATGTCGTTCACGTTTCCCTAAATTGTGATTTTTAGTCATACCATTTTTTGTTTTTTTGTTTTTTACCTCCAGGTGTGGAGAGGATGAGCGTCCTACAAACGAGTTATTCATCTTACAGATTGATTCCCTTCCATGTAGAATGCCACAAAAAGAAGGAAACCCGATGTTTAGGAAAAGAGCGGAGAATAATCTGGTAATTTGAATCTAACATTACATTGCTAGGATTTTCTCATAAGTTTGCTTCAATCTTTAGATTCACTAATCTGCTCTTGGTATATACAGAACACAATTACTATCTCCGAGTCTGACAATGAAGATTTAACAACAAAGGATGTTGAGGAACTCGATTTCCTTCCTAAGGAGTCGTTCCATGTTGGTTCTGGTAAGCATAGTTTCCTTTCATCTCAACTTATCTCATTATCTAACATTGAATTTCGAGTAATTTCCCCTTTTTCCTCTGTCAAAGGCAACTTGCATCCCAAGAGGAGAAGAACTAATAATTCAACGTTTCCAGAATCTAAACCGGATTCTGAAGAACTTCTACTTCCACACTCACGACACTCTTCTCCGTCCATGTCTGATCATGAACAGGCTCCTGTAAAAAATACTACATATCCATCTTATAGAGTTCATCCATTGTTCAGGCAGAGAATTCCTAGTCCAAGCAATAATCAGCTTAATACTCTTCCCCTGAACCCAATGACCACGAACCACGTTACTTCTCGTCCTATTCAAGATATACATGGAGTTACGGAGAATCGAAATGGTACTGATTCCTGTCAAGTGCAGTACCAAACAGCAGAATCCTTGCCACTAGAGGGTGTTAGGTTAAAGAATCTGGTAAGAATACCAAATCTACATCCCATATGATATACTCTATTCCTTTTATCTCGTTTCGCTTCGTTCTCAAAATTAGATAAACCTGGACAAAGACTACATTCATAAAATTGCTGATATCTTTTGATGATTTATCACTCTTATCAGGTTGGAGCTGAAGTTCGTGGTAGAGTAGACGCAACATTCGATTCAGGCTACCTAATGACTGCTACTGTTAACGGGAAGGTCTTTAGAGGAGTTCTATTCGCACCGGTAAACTCTTTTAGACAGTCTAGCAAGTGATCAATTCGTTTTGCTCAATAACCGAATTTCTGAAAATCGAACTTCACATGTGAAATTCTATCCAGGGACCTGATATAACGCCGAGAGATGCTGTTCAACAACCGTCTCCTTTCGCTCATCACAGTTGCCCTAATCAGGCAAATGCAAGAAAGAATCATTTCAACGTCGCATATCCACGATATGCCCAGCAGCCAATGAAGCTGATTTCTCCCTTGTCCAGGCAAGCTCAACCGCGAGTGCCTCAGGATATCCGAGCCTCTCTGCCTCTGGGAAGAGATGTGAAGCTCAATAATGAACTGCAAGGTGTAGTTTTAACTCTGGCGCCAGGAAGTGATCCGTAGAAACTTTCTACTACTTGGTTTCAATAGTTTGTACATTGTATGTAGTTGATAGACAATATTGAGTGCTCACTTTAGAGCATTATCTTTTCATGCTAGTTTTCCGTTTTCTATTTGATTTCTTGAGAAAAACTATCTACGTCACCCTATAATATACATTATTCAGCCACTCAATTACACCTCAAAGGTATTATAAAACGAGAAGGTTATCACATTATAAAACACACAAGATATACTCAATTAATTGGTGCGCGATACTTGAAATACTCACCTGACATTAGAGAGACAATCATAAAAATGACACAGAAAACATAGCGATCCAAAGCCAAATCAACGAACAATCCGTAAACTCATATCAAAGGGGTCTAATTACCCCTTCGAATTCATTGTAAGAGGAGAGGTCAAGGTTATACCACTTATTATGATTTATGACAAATACCCAGATTTCCAAAGATTTTGGAATAGGTAAAAGATAAATTTTATATATTCGTATTTGGTGGGTATAATAAATTCAAAGGTAAACAAAGAAATACTCTGATCGTCTTCAATTTTAGATTAATGCAGGTGTACATTTTTATTTCTGTACAAAAAGTAAGGTGGATAAACATTTTGAACTATACGTATTAATTCGGCAGAGAGGTATTATTGGGATGAGTTAGAACTTAGCAGACGATAACTGTAGATAAGTCAAAAGCTAGAAAGGGTATTCTTCCAAATAGAGTTGGTAGATTTTGGAATGTCAAATCAGGTACAGTGAGTAAGATTTTGTTATACATTTCCCCATGAAATGAATGTTACAAAGATGAATAGAGTGACGTCAAATTGGGGGAAAAGTAAAGCAGGGCAAAAGCTCCCGTGTTGGGCGCGGGTGTTTCCGTAGATAATATTAAAACTCTGTCCCTGTCACTCACTCACTTCTCACATCACCCCTTTCACCATCGATGTGACACCTCTCTTCTCCTCCTTATTGCTGCGTTTCGATTATTCGTCGCCAAAACGTCTTTCCGGATCGGGCCTGTGCCGTGTAATGTTAAATGTTAATCAAGTCAACGGAACCGACTTGGCCGCCCACTGGTGAATTATTGGGCCATAAGTCTGCCCAGTCACGAATGTGTATACTTCCTCGGGCCAAATTGTCATATTCTGATATCCCGTGCACATTTTGTACAAATTAAAACCTAACTACAATCAAAATGTATTCATGTACGAATATGTCAAATATTACTAAAATGCACGGCTTGAAAGAGTTGTTCCTAAAAAGTACGGTTTTAAATTTTCCGTATCAATCTACGACCCTTGAGTGTCGAAAACATGGCATACAACATTTCCTTGCCCTTCCTGCAAAATGCAAAGCCAACTAAATATTAGTACCAACTAAAATTCATAATTTGAGTTGCCATGTTAAAACATGCCATATGAAGGTTAATTAGTGTGTTATAAGATACCATGAATCGGCTCAAAACTGCGTAAATCTTAAACTTAAAGTAGAGAACTTGCAAGTCCACGGAAGTAAGACGAAAATGCTGAACTGGAAGTAGAGAACTTGATGTAAAGCTCTACGTAAATAGTAAGTTCACAATTTTACCTTCTCGTCCATGAGCTGATTGTGGTGAAACTGATGTACCCGTGGCCGTGTTTCTTTCAGGTGCATTCGATCCATGGAACAGTGATCCCAAGTTTCTTTCATATTCGGCAGGTTCAAGGGAAAGTGGCTCACCCGAGTTTCTTTCTGATTCGGCCGGTCCGTGGGAAAGTGATTCGCTGGAGTTCCCTGATTCGGTTGATTGAATTGATAACGACCTCTCCAAGCTCATATTTGTCTCAGGATTATAGATACGGACTTCAAGCTCATTACCCATGTCACATTGTTCCTCCTGAATCAGTCTGGCTGAAGTCTCGGCCAGAGAAGAGTTGTGCAACTCAAGTATTTCCAATGTCGGAATACTACCGATGTCTCCAGGAATGTTCTCCAGTTTGGGGCAAGATCGAATGACCAAGTGTCGGAGTCTAGGGAAGTGTCTTCCGTCGGCTCGCCAATGCACTAGGTCTAATCTTTCAAGCAGCAGAAACTCCAATGACATGAATTCTCCTTCAGTAGGCTCCCACACTGCAGTAGTGATCTGCTCCATATCATCATCTACCAAGTGACAACTTTTCAGTTTCAGCACTTGAAGATTTGGCAATGAACCAACATACTTCAGGAAGCTTCTTTTTACTTGACAGTATTCCAGAGTTAACTTCTTTATAGAAGGTGAAAGAGTAAGGCAAGACAGGATAAGTGCAGTGACCGATAAGTGGTTTCCACGCCAACCCGAACACTTCAATGTTTCAAGTTTGTGCAAACTGGATAGATCCACGACCTCGAAGTCAGAGCAGATGACCCCCAATTTTCTTATGTTTGGAATCCCATTAGTGAATTTGTTATCACTAAATACACTTGCAACCACACCAGAGAGAGTTTGAAGATTTTCTGATAAAAAATCTTCTCTGTGACCTTTGATGGGAAGCAGGCCCTTCAACAGGACATGTCTTATCTGTGGCAGCCCAAAAATTCCAAAAGGTAAACGAGTCGTAAACCATCCTTGAAGAATAAATGATCGTAGATTCCTCAACTTGCATATTGAAGAAGGTAAATCCATATACAATGACATAGCCAAGTGGCGAATATTGACTAGCTGCAGTATTTGTTCCGGGAAACACCAGAACCGAAACTCGGTAATATCCAACACCCTTAGCAACCTAAAAGCTGAAAAAAAAACTTTATCCCTATCGTTACTAGTCTCATCATACTCATCATAAACAAAAGAACGGACAAGTGGCATGGGCACGAGCTCGTATGGGTGAAACCATCTACAGGGACCCAGATGGGAATTCATGCGGCGCATTTGGTGAGAGGAATCTTTGATGATCACGTCGTTGGTTTTGTTAATGACATATAGAAACTTCTCCTCAATAGCTTTTCGGATGCAAAGATCCCTCAACATATCATGGATAATGTAGCTTTTAACTTTCCTGTCAAACTTTCTCTTAGCAACAAGAAGAAGATTTCTGTCTACAAGAGCCTTTAAGTACATCTCGGCTGCTTCTTCCAAGGTTCTTTCTGCAATCGGTTGCAAAAAATCCTCGGCTACCCATAGCCTTATTAGTCTAGATGCTTTAATTTCATAATCTTCTTGAAAACCGCCTAGATAGAGAAAGCATGACCTTAAATGATGTGGTAAGTGTTCATAACTTAATGACAATACCTTTGCGAACTCTTGATCATCTTCTCCTGCCATAGCTGAGCTTACATCATTTGCAACATAACTCCAGAAGTGAACTGTCTTAGGCGACTTTGAGAGAATTCCGCCGATGACTTGAATTGCAAGTGGAAGTCCTCTACAACCCTTGGCAATTCTTCTTCCAATTAATTCCAACGCAGACGGGCAATTTTCACTCCCAAACACTTTCATACAGAGCAAGTCCCAACTCAGAGACTCGTTGAGAAGACTCATTTTATGGTGTGAGCCCAGTGTGTTCGCATAATCAGCCACGTCTAGATTCCTCGTGGTTATAACAATACGACTTCCATCTTTGTTATTTGGGAAAAACATGCGTATGTCATTCCATACATTCGTACTCCAAACGTCATCAAGTACAACGAAGTATCTTTTACCCCTCAAAGTTTTGTATAAGACCTCTCCTAGTACAGGGGGATCATTAGATTGGGGCACTTCAGTTAAGCAACTAACAAGGCTAATTAGAATTGCTGACACATTATACTCTTGGGATACTGTTGCCCACGCACAAAGGTCGAAATGGTAAGAAATGAGCGAATCATTGTAAAGATGTCGAGCCAAAGTTGTCTTACCTATACCTCCCATTCCTGCAATGGGGATGACCTCCAAGTTAGATCGTGGTCCAGTGAGTCGTTCTTTCAGTTGTAATATGTCACCATCAAGTCCTACAGCAGAGCTCCCTTCATTTGGATTGGGCAAATCTGAAGCAGCAACATTCTTCGATGAACTCGCTTGATCCTCAATCTTCAAGACTCCTTTTGTTATAGAATCCAGTTCGTCATTCACATGCTGCAAATCCACTGGTGAAATTGTAAGCTTGCCACCTCGGGGCCTCAAAAGAATCTGGTCAACAATGCGAGACTCGATTATGTCTTCAGCTGTATGTGTTGCATCTGTGATTTGACTCTCCAAGAAATTTACTCTTTGGATGGCTGCTGGTGGATATTCGTCAAGCTTTGTTTTCAGCGAAACTGCCTTCTCCAGGAGAGATGTAAGGAGCGTGTGCGTACTGTGATCAAGAACAAATTGTTGTGGATCAGAATGAAATAGGTTCTGTTCTAAGGTGTTTATGAGGGATTGGAGATTGTAAGCCATGTTTTATGAATAGGAGAACAGATCAATTCAGCCTACAGTTCGAATTCTACCTTGGGATTAACTTTACAAATCATGAATATATGTCCAAGACATTCGAGTTTTTG
The DNA here is from genome assembly GCA_036897195.1 of Plantago coronopus. Lineage (NCBI taxonomy): Eukaryota > Viridiplantae > Streptophyta > Magnoliopsida > Lamiales > Plantaginaceae > Plantago > Plantago coronopus. Next base: position 363 of record JAYMSL010004433.1, on the reverse strand, counting down.
ATCATGTCCGTTGATACTATGCCCCACTTGTTCTGTCACTATGTGCAGCAAGCCGGCAACCAGCATTGATCATATCGGAATTAACAATGAGATAGCGATTTGTTGGTCTTCACGAGACAGAAATACAATGCTAACTGTCAATAATGGAGTGGGTTCAAGCTATGTTCTGAAACCCAGACCCGGACATTGACCCGGACGACCTCCCGGGTCAAAAAACCAGGGGTCAACCCGGGTCGACCCGGGTCGATACATAAATATGTAAAATTATATTTCTGATATTATATGATATATTTCAACTATAATTATAGAAATTAGTAATAAATAAGTTAATGATCCATACATAAAACATAAATATTGTCTCAA
>JAYMSL010004432.1:0-11114 GCA_036897195.1 Plantago coronopus | reverse complement strand
CCATCCAAGAAGAGCCTTAATTTGACATTGCTAAGTGGAAAGTTAGTCGAAAGCTTTGATATTCTTGCTCAAAAAATGATCTGACGAACATGGGAAACTATTACAAACTATCAATTAAGTAAATATCAATAAAAATATGCGCCTGATTAGCTCAAACCCCAGATCTCCTATTTGGAACTCCCTCCTTCTGTCGCTAGACCACCTTATGACTCTCAACATTCATGCCAGTGCTAGTTCGACTGGACTGACAATGCATGGTTCGTGTAATGTGTTAACCTGAACGTGTTGGAGCTCGGTGTACGGATCTGAACTAAGGCCCAGCCGTAGATAAGCTCTATTTCTAAGCGGTTATGGTTTACGGGAAAGATACCATTAACAAAACTGCTTACGTTAAGAAAGCTACAGATAACCATGCAAGGAAGATGAAGCAGTTGATCAGTATAGGCAATATTATCACAGCAATATCCACAGACACTACACTCTCTATGAAGCGTCACTTCGCGTGTATCACATCTTATAATTCGAAATGCAGATACATGAGATTGAGAACAGAACTCAGCAATACCGGTTTTGCTCCAAACCACAGGAAGAAATTGTAGGCACAACCGCACAAGTTTATGCAATGAGTATAATTTTTCCTATGTGCTTGCTGCTTTCCATTAACCTGTGAGCCTCCACAACTTCTGCTAACGGGTATTTTTTATACACAATCGGCTTTATGTGTCCTGCACCAATAGCTGGCCATACGTTCTTTTCCACCTCCCTCACGATTAATGCTTTGTTTTCTGCGGTCCTGCTTCTTAAGCCGGCAGCTGGAAACAGAATTGTACTTACATTAGACAAATTCAGTAAACACTTGAGGTAGACATGAAGCAAACGAAGCACAGCAAAAACAGAATGTCGAAGACTGAAGTATAATATAGTACCCTGCAGTGTTTGTCGTTTTGCTAACAAACTCGCAAGATTTATTTCAGTTACTACTCCACCCATGAAGCCTATTATGAAAAGCCTTCCATCAACACTTAAGCATTCCAGGTTCCTTTTGAGGTATGAAGCTCCGATGTTATCCAGTATAACATCAACACCTGTCATTGAGCAAATCTAAATTGGTTATTCGACACATAGAAGAGAAGTTGCAAAGGAAATTTGGGATGATTCAGATAGGCTTGTTTCACAACAGGAATTGGAGCTTTATCAGATAAAGTAGTATCTGTCTGACCTTTCCCTCCAGTTTCTTCGTTCACCCGTGCCACAAAATCTTCTGTTTTATAATTTATGCAAACATCTGCTCCAACGTCCTTGCAAGCAGCTAGCTTCTCATCACTTCCTGAATGACAAAATGCGAAATTCATGTTGTATAGACAGAAATTCGTGACGTATGCTAATCTATCTTATTAGCATAAGGCATGAAAGAGTTTGATGGTGCACCTGCAGTGATGAAAACCTTGATACCAATGGATTTCGCCAACTGAATAGCAAATGTGCCAATTCCGCTGGAACCACCATGTATCTGAAAAAGATCACATTCTTACTGTTAAAGTCACTCCAGGTTCCCATGTAACCGAAGACACGGAGCTTGAGAGATTCGACGTTTTTTCCAGATCAAATTTCAATCAACTGTTACAATTCTTCGCAGGTTTGCATAACCAATGCCGATGCAATTGGAAACAACCATACAATTCAATCAAATTCCATGCATGAATAGAAAAATATCAATACTATCAACAAGAAAAATGAAAAACCCTTTCCGTAGCTTCACAAAGCACTCTAATCCAAACCACCACAAGAATGCAACCTCGAGTCCATGATTCTTCACTATAGTACTACAACCATCAGAATTTGAAGTCGAAACTTTACCAGGAAACTTTCCCCTTTGGACAGACGACTAATCATAAACACCGTGGACCACACGGTGCACGCTACTTCTGGAAAAGCAGCTGCATCTTCCAACGAGACACCCTCCGGAACAGGAAGCACGTGTTCAGCTTGTACAGCTACTTTCTCCGCATACCCTCCTCCCCCAAGAAGTGCACATACCTGTCACAACATTCCCCAAATACAAAAACTCAGCATCCCCAATTCTCAGTCATTAGTTTACTCACTCAACTAGGCCATGAAATTGCAACACACAATCACAAACAAAACACTGAATAGCGTATAGTACTATAGCATTCTGAATACTTCCCAATGACAATCACACTCACTCCATCCCCCCAAACTTCATCCATCAAGAAATTGATATAAATTGTGTGAGGTAATTTTCATCTATATACAAAGTTTAGCTGGATGGAGCTAGTATCTTGCTGATGAGGAAATGCTGTATTTTACAATCACAAAACAATTGAAGCTCCAACAGAACAAGTAGACTGATCAAAATTCTACTCAAATTAGCACATAATTCCCAATTAAAATCGAATATTGCTGATGAAAAAGAAGGAAAAAAATAAAAATAAAAATAAAAAACCTGATCACCAATTTTCCAGCGTTGCACATCTTTACCGACAGCTTCGATGGTGCCGGAGCACTCCAGACCTGGATACTCACTACTGCCTTTGGGAGGAGGATGCTTGCCCATCCGCTGAAGGGTGTCGGCCCTGTTGAGCGCAGTTGCAGCTACTTTAATCAACACTTCATCGTCTTTAATTATTGGGTCTTCTACTTCTTGCAGTTGCAGGACTTCTGGTCCGCCTAGCTCTGTGATCACTACTGCTTTCATGCTTGCTGGTGATGATTTTTTCTTCGTTCTTGAAATGAAAAGTGATCGATTTTTGGTTTGATTGATTACTTGCACAAGTTGTATACTGCTGGTAACGAAATGGGTTGCCCCGATCCGGTTTTAAATTGATTCTCCCGACATTTAGTGACGTTTTACGTTTGCGTTGTATTTAGCTTATTAGCGACTAATAGTAACTAATTCTGTGCTGTGCATTAGACTTCTGTTGTGTCGCGAAAAATGCAAATTTGTGTTTGCGACGGATTTATTATTAATGTCGCACATTTTGTTTTGCGACGATTTAGTTATTGTTGCCAGTCATTATGTCGAGAAAAGGAAAATATTATTTGCGACAATATTAGTGTTATTAAATGTCGCGAGAATTCTCGCTCTTCGACAAATTTATGTTATTAGCGACGGTAATAACCAGAAAAGGCTAACAGAATCTCACATATAGGGCTTTTAATCTGGTCCCATTTCATATATTTTAAGGATTCCGATCAAGAATCTATCAATCGATCTGAAGCTTCTGATATCAAAAATCAAACTCCTCAATTCAAGTCTCAAGACAGCAAAATGGATAGAAATGTACAGAAGACGAATCAGCCGATACAGTTCATTACTTACGGGACATTGCGATTATTTGAAATGCAGAAATACAAGGACTCAACAATGGCACTTTTGATCTAAAACACAGAATGAAAACTGTAACTACAATCTATGGAACTAAGAATAGAATTTTTCCTATATGCTTGCTGCTTTCCATTAACTTGTGAGCCTCTACAACTTCTTCTAACCGGACTTTCTTGTAGATAATCGGCTTTACGTATCCTGCACTGACTGCAGGCCAAACGTTCTTTTCCACTTCCCTCACGATCACTGCTTTGTTCTCTCGGCTCCGGGGTCTTAAACCAGCAGCTGGAAGATAGTTGTGCATGACAAAGAATTCATTACATACAGAGCAAACTGCATAGAACCAGAGAAAGACAAAAGGTAGAAGACTTAAGTGTAGGAGTATTACCCTGCACGGTAAGACGTTTTGCTAACAAAGTCGCAAGATTAATTTCAGCTATCATTCCACTCATGAAGTATATTATGAACAGCCTCCCATCAACACTAAGGCAATCCATGTTCTTGTGTAAGTATGATGCTCCGATGTTATCCAGTATAACATCAACACCTGCAATATTGAGCAAATTGAAATTGGATATTCAAGGCATATAAATCAGCCAAATTGTATTTGTATTATTGGACTAATTCAATTTTATCGGTTAGACCTTTTCCTCCAGTTTCTTCCTTCACTCGTGCCACGAAATCCTCTGTTTTGTAATTTATGCAAACATCAGCCCCAAGGTCCTTGCACGCAGCTAGTTTCTCATCGCTTCCTGAATTGCAAAAATAAATTACAGTGTAAACAGAAATTCTTGCCGACTGCTATGCTAAATCTTATCAGTATATGTCATACTAAAAAGAGTTTGGAAGTGCACCTGCAGTGATGAAAACCTTGATACCATAGGATTTAGCTAGCTGAATGGCAAATGTACCAATTCCACTGGAACCCCCATGTACCTGAAAAGTGAAGTTCGATTTATACTGTTAAAGTCACTCCAGTATCCAGGTTTCCAAGTAGTTAGACTTAGACACGATTCCAACTAATTTTTCAACAGAACCTTGTTCGTCAACTTCCAGGTAAGAAACATTTTCTTCGAGTTCAAAGAGCAAGAGTATAAGATACAAGTCCAGATGCCAGCCAATACGCTTCACTCGCATACTATACTACAAAATAAGAATATCAAACAGAACATTTTACCAGGAAACTTTCCCCTTTGGACAAGTGACTCGTCATAAACACCGTGGACCACACCGTGCATGCTACCTCAGGAAATGCAGCTGCATCCTCCAACGAAACACCTGCCGGAACAGGCAGAACTTGCCCTGCTGGAACAGCTACTTTCTCTGCATACCCTCCTCCACCAAGAAGTGCACACACCTATCCAAAACCAAAAGGCTCAATATCATTGATCTAACTCACTAAATTCCTGCCATTTTCCTACTCAACTAGGCCGTAAAGTTCCATAATTATTCGAACAACAAAGTGTTACAAAGATCAAATTGCAATACCAGAAAAGGCACATATATACTGAGATGAGTGAGATCTGATACAATCATACGAAAAATATCAAAACAAACGAAAACTCTGTATTTCTCAGCGCAGAATCATTACATTCACAAATCACAACATCATCTTCAATGAAATAAGAAAAAAATCGAAATCCAGGGAATTTAACTTGGACATTAAAATCATGAAGTGCTGAACAGGGGCGGACTCGCCCCAGGATTAAATGTTAGGGGAAAATTATATATTCCTTTGTTTTTAGAGTTTGGGGGGCAAGTTCCAAAAATCGTAAAATTTAACTATAAAACAAAGTTCTTAAATTTTAGGGGCGAGACCCATATGCCCCCTCCTGGGTCCGCCCTGGTGCTGAACAAGTTGAAATTGCAAATTTCAATGAGTCAAAACTGCATAAAACCATGTTTTAACAAACACAGAATCACAGAAGCAACTACAGATTCATTACTAAGCCAGCTCTGATCAAATTAGTACATAATTCCGAATAAAAACGGAGTTTCTTGCTGACGAAAACGAGTCCAAAAGAAGAACAAACCTGATCACCAATTTTCCAGCGCTGAACGTCTTTACCAACAGCTTCAATTGTACCAGAACACTCCAGACCCGGATACTCACTGTCACCTTCATTAGGAGGGTGCTTGCCCACTCGCTGAAGGCAATCGGCCCTGTTAAGTCCGGCTGCAGCAACTCGAATCAGAACTTCATCGTCTTTGATTTTCGGGTCGTCGACTTGTTGCAGTTGCAGCACCTCTGGTCCGCCTTGCTTTGTGATCACTACTGCCTTCATCTTTGTTTGCTTCTTGATTATACTTTTGTTCTTGGATTTTGATATGAGTGAAATGGTTCGATTCTTGGTTTGAAGTGGAAATAGGAGTGTACATGTATGACTAGTATCCCACCGATCCACGTGTCACTTGGCTGCTACTTTGATGACATCTCCTTGATGCATGGAGATCAGGAGATGCATTTCACTAATTACTTAATTAGAGGTGTCTAAACGAACTTAAGTTAAAAGTTTGTTCAGGTTCAACAATTGAGTTCTGATGAATTAAGTTCAGTTTAGAGGTAAGCATCGTACTTTTTATGCAATCCAGATCCTCTCTAAAAAAGCATTCACATTTGTTTACTTATAACATATCACCTAAAACTTCCCTAACCATCTCTCTATAAAATTTTCGTATTTAATAATGAAATAAAATCAGATTCCCTATTTTATATATAAAATTCAAAAATAATAAACCGGTTTAGAAAAAGTGTACTGGAATTTTTTTAGGGGATTCTTAAATCTTGGCATGTGAAAATAATTCCCTAAATTTTTCCACTTTAGAGAGTCTGATGCTTTGCATTTTTTTTCACTTTTTCACGACTTTTTACTAATATTTAGGCACAAAATCCATTTTAGGTGAACTCATGTGAATGCTCTTAGATCTGAATTGGATTGCTATTTCAATTTATCAATCAATAGAGTCATAAGGTGGTTCAACGGTAGAGGAAAAACGTTGAAATTCTTTGCAAGTATGATGCACAAGTTTAAGTGTATATTAGTAATCTTTATTTATTTTATAGTTTGTCGTTGAATATGGATATTTGGATATGGATACGTATGCATTTCAGATTCTCTTAGATCTGAATTGGATTGCTATTTCAATTTACCAATCGATAGAGTCATAAGGTGATTTAGTGGTAAAGTAAAAAATTTAAAATTCTTTAGAAGTATGAGGCGCAAGTTTAAGTGTATATTAGTAATCTCTATTTATTTTATAGTTTATAATAGTTTGCCGATCTAAAAAAAATCGATAATTTAGGTACCGATTTTGTCACTTTGACATCCCTTGCTTTTCGGGTTAGTTACCATCCAAAGTTCCAAATAAACCAAATATTCGTGGCGCACACTCCAACCGTAAGGGTATTTTCGTCACTCCCTCTTAATAACAAAAAACATCTGAAGCACTATAGGATAAAACAAAGGGCAATTTCGTAAATTAAGAGGAGTCCTAGTTCTCCCGGTTCCCCGCGAATTCCTTCACTATATATATCTCCTCAGCTGAGCTAACTTATTTTTCTCTCATCATTCAATCGAAATATTAGCTCTCGAATTCTAGGGTTTGTTGTTCTGCCATCGTTCTTCTACCGTAAGTTTCGATTTTCCTCCTCAATTGTTCGATTCTCTTGTAGATTGATTGCCGTTTGTGTATATGTTGATGATTTATTGTTGTTATTTTGTTTAGGAATCTTGATTCTTGACAAAAAGCTTGCGGAAATTGGAAAGGGATTGAATCTTCATCGCGTTGTGAATGAGATTTCGTTCGTTCATAATATCTGAAATTGTAAGTATGTGTTTGTGCGTTTAGGAGTCGATTGAGGTTTTGTTTATCTGTTTTGTTGCGAATATATGATTGTTGATTGTGGTATATTATGCTAATTGTATGGTTATTGAATTATATAGGTATTGGAATTTATAATATTGTAGTTTGGATTTAATGTATGTGATGTGATGTGTTGTGAAGGATACTATTTGCTCTTAATTTATAATTTTATATGCCATGATTTGATTAAAGATATCGGAATCTGGTGAAGAAAATTTGAGAGATTGTATCATCTATGGTTTCTGTAGGACTGTTATTTATATTATGCATAAATTGGTCTTTTGTGGATGGAAATTAAATGTGACTTGGTCCTGTATTTATATGATGATGTTATATAAAATAGTATATGAATTCAATCTATCCTGTAAAAAAATTTTGTTTTCTAGATTATGTTTGTGTTTTAGCTGTATACTACTCATTGCTGGTTTGCTGATATGATATTCTACTTTATGTTCATTGAATGTTTGATTTGCATTCTGAATTTTCGAGATTTCCAGTTATCTTTTGTTTTGGTGTTATCTTTCAACTAGTATCTCAGTTGGCTGAAGAATTTTCGTTTGGTACACATGGTTTCTTGTTTATACCATTTATTGCTGGATTGTGTATTGATACTTGTTCTATTTTTGCTGACAGGACAATTGAATGAAATAATGGAACCCAAGGGTGGGAAAAAGAAGTCTAGTAGTAGTAAATCGTTATCGTATGAAGCTCCCCTAGGATTAAGCATTGAAGACGTTCGACCTGCCGGAGGAATTAAGAAGTTCAAGTCTGCTGCATACTGCAACTGCACCCGCAGGCCATCCTGAGATCGCCAATTCTGATAATCCAGTAGTTTAGAATTACTCTTTCAGTCTCGAATTTTATTCTTTTATTTCTTTTTGTCTTCCCAAGTCCTTGTTTACTCTTAGAAACTGCCACACCAGTACTCCTCCCTAGCCATAATGGATTTGCCAGTCTCTGCAATCGGATTCGAAGGTTACGAGAAAAGGCTCGAGATTTCGTTTTACGAGCCTGAAACTTTTGCTGATCATTCAGGCCTTGGACTTCGAGCTCTGTCCAGAAGCCAACTGGATGAAATTCTAGACGCAGCACAATGCACCATTGTGTCCTCTTTGACTAATGATGATGTCGATTCCTATGTCTTATCTGAATCTAGCTGCTTCGTTTACCCATACAAGTTGATACTGAAAACTTGTGGAACCACCAAGCTACTGCTCTCGATTCCGCCTATTCTCAAATTGGCTGGCTCTCTTGGACTCACTGTGAGTACAGTCCGATACACCCGTGGAAGCTTCATCTTTCCAGGCGCTCAGCCATTCCCTCACCGTAGCTTCTCAGAAGAAGTATCTGTTCTCGACAGCCACTTTATTGAACTTGGTCTTACCAGTGAAGCCTATGAGATGGGTGGTTCTGATGAAATTGAAAAATGGCACGTCTACTCTGCTTGTGCCAATGATGCAATCACCACTTCGGATCCTGTTTACACTCTTGAGGTGTGCATGACCAACTTAGACCAAAAGAAGGCCTCGGTCTTCTTCAAGAATCAGTCAAGCTCAGCAGCCAACATGACTGAAGTTTCTGGGATCAGCAAAATCCTTCCAGAATCTGATATCTGCGATTTTGAATTCGACCCGTGTGGCTACTCCATGAATGCCATAGAAGGGAGTGCTATTTCAACTATTCACATCACACCTGAAGATGGATTCAGCTATGCAAGTTTTGAAGCTGTTGGTTATGACTTTGAAGTAGTGGATCTGACACTACTGCTGGAGAGAGTCTTGGCTTGTTTTGAACCGGCAAAGTTTTCTGTGGCTTTGCATTCTACTGCTGCTGCGTCGAATTTATCTGTGGATGTAAAGGGATATACTTGTGGAGAACAGTGCAATGCAGTTCTTGGTGATGGAGGATCCGTCGTGTATAGCAGCTTCGCCAGCATGAAGGGTTGTGGTTCGCCCACTTCGACTCTGCATCACTGCTGGAGCGAGAGCGATGAGGAATCGGAGAAGAATTAGTTTCTTTGTTTGTTTTTTTTTTTAACTTTTCCTGGAGTGAATTATATTTTCTTTGATTGTTCTATTACTTCGATTTACTATCTTTTGCATAATTGAGTTTCTATACTTTGTGAATTCACTCTATTATTCATAAATCAAGCAAACTGCAATTCCATTTGATCTATTATTCCTTACATATTGTAAATGTTCACAATCTATTTAGACCAATTGGAATAAATTATTGAGTACATTGGAAAAATAAAAATCAAAACAGATAATAATATACAATCCGATCCGAAAATCCAGAAGTCTTAAAGCATCAAAGTCTTCATATTCTATAATCAAAACAGATAATAATGTACAATCCGATCTGGAAATCCAGAAGTCTTAAAGCATCAAAGTCTTCATATTCTATCGTTAGATCTTGCCTGGCCGTAGAAGAGTCCATCTAACTTACATCGATTAATTAAAGTATCAACCACATCACATTGAGAAATCTTTGTATTACTATTTGTTCGATTTGATTTATACCACATAAACTATCCTTGGCACTAAGTCTTGTATGTGAGTTCATCCAAAGCAAAAATATTGGTCTCCTCGGTTAAGCTAAATTCGAGAACAACACTTTGAGCCACTCAACGTTTGTTTGATTTATCGCCTCACAATTCATGATATACATATCTCGCGTGGAAACTTCATGGTGGATCAAAGTCGTGTACTAAAGTATAGCGGAGATATTAGGCATGAATTCACTCCACCAACAATTTTAATTCTGACCTAGTAGTCCAGTACTAATATTCCATAGTACATTAAAACATTAATTAAACATTTATTTCAAGTGTTTACTAGAGTTGACAATACAACATACAAGCTAACAAAATAGTCGCGTGAATTGGGGCATAGTCTTTTTTTCTTTTAAACGACAAAATTGAATTCCACTATACGCAAATATGTACAAAATCTTTGTGCATAAGCAGTGCACTTCTGTTCGATATACAAAACCTCTCAATAGCCATAAAAACGTCCTCAAGGAGAAGGCTTTGACCCGATTTGAAAACTAGTTTGGGGCAGTGTTCTGTTACAAAAGTTTCACATTCTTTTCAGTAATAATATGGGTATGTAATAGATAGTTCTGAGTTGCCTTTTTTTTTTTTTTTTGTATATATGTTGTAGTAAAATGTTTTTTTTCTGATCGAGAAGTTTTAAATTTGAGCCCAAACTAAAGTATTTAAATATTTTATACACTTTTATGTATAGGAAAAAATGTCTTTTTCGAGACTGTCTTGCTAAAGTTTACAAGTACTGAACTCTAAAAGAACGAGAATGAATAATAAAGATTAAACATTTGGAAAAATGTGATACAGAACGTCCAATTTGCTCTAAGTATTAGTTCGTGGAACTTAGAGTTAAGCTTCTCAACTTTTGTTCAATGTAGAAACTTTATGAGTACTATTGATCACATTTTCTTCAACTTTTAAACAGTAGAAATGCTTCTATTCTCAACTATTTGGTACACTTAATTAAATTCAAGAAATCTTAATAACCTATCATAGTACAATAAAAACAAAATTAGCATTGCCAAACAAAAGTACTAGCTAGTATATTAGTGCTTTAAGGAATTTAGGAGGAGATTTGTGCCTATATATATGGGGAAAATCGATCACATTTTCATATGATTAAGTAAAAAAGTGTAATGGTAATCATGGATAATAACATGAAGCTTGCAAGTTTATTATGGATTCTATTATGCCTCTTGTCCCCATCACTTGGGAGTGCAAGTAGTGCAAGTGCACGATTTAACATAAACCCACCAATTTGCATCCCATATCCTCACATTTTGCCTCCATTACCTCGATTACCACTACCACCATCAATACCCTCTATTTTCTGCCCACCTCCACCGCCACCCCCGT
>JAYMSL010004431.1:0-11114 GCA_036897195.1 Plantago coronopus | reverse complement strand
TGTAATGAGTGAATTTTAATCAACATGTTTAATATGTTTTTTAAAAGAATTATAATTATATAATTTTACATAAAAAATAAGTTCAACTTATGTTCAGATCCATTCAGCTCAGTTTAGATCTATTAAGTTTTGTTCAAGTGTACTTATTATAAATTTATACTTGTCTTCGGTTCAGAGTTTTTTAAATGAATTGAACAAAACCTAAAGTCGACAAAGTTTGACAGTAAAGAGTCAAAATATTACAGTCTTTTTTTTTGAAGGGAAAATGGTATTATATTATTAGGAAATAGACAGTACAGGGAAATCTACGATCGTTTTAACCATACGAGGACTACCTACAACATCCATATTACTACTAGTTACAAGCCAAAAGGGACAAATATCTCAGATTCGCATATCCGAGTGGATAAGAGAAAATTGCGATTCCGAGTTGTCCAAAGTCCGAAATCTACTGCTGCCCGTGTTTGCTAACAAGTCTGCTGCTTGATTAGCCTCCCGGTAAATGCCTTGAAGTCGAAGATCCACAAAACGAGATGCCATGGTGCGAATATCAGAGACCAACGCGAGACTGGTCAGAAGTGGAGCCATCCCTCTGCATAAAACATTAAGTACAAAAGATGAGTCTGTATACACAATAAGCTTAGAAATATTTAGCAATAAAGCACGACTTAGTCCTGTGCGAATAGCCCACAATTCCGCAGTGTTATTGTCAGTGATGCCAAGGTAAGAGGCAAAGGCCTGAACGACGTCAACCTTTTCATTTCGAAATATTCCTCCTATTCCTGTGTGACCTGGGTAGCCTAATGAAGAGCAATCAACGTTAAGAGTAGTAAAGCCCGGAGGTGGAGGAGTCCATTGGCACCAAACTGTGAAAGTTTGAGGTGCAGATGCGGAGACAGGGCCAATACTTGGAGGCTTAAGCTGATGGAAAAGTCGAATCATATCGTTGATGGTGAAAACTTTGTGCTTGAAAATTGTTGCGTTTCTAACCTGCCAAATCACAGAAAAAGCTTGGAATAGGATCGATTGATCCCGTGAGGAGATAGGCAGATTAAGAACATGTGGAGTTGTGTGAGATGGAATGTGCTGCCACGACGGGGGAAAAGTTGCTTGGCGAAATTGTTGGAGTCGAGGACAAGTGTAAAACAAATGATGCATACATTCTTCAGCCTGCGCACAAAAGACACAGTTAGGATCAAGAGCAGGGATGAATCTATGGAGTCTTTGGCGAGTTGGCAACCGGCAGTGAGCACATAACCAGGTAAAGAAACGCGTACGGGGTAACATATCAGCCTTCCAAATTCGATTCCATGACCAAAGAGGTCTGGGAATATGCGGAGAGATAAGAGAGATGTACGTGCTCTTGATAGTGAATTGGCCTTGGTTGTTCGGACCCCATTTGACTTCATCAGTAGTCTGATGAAGAGGGATCGGGATACTAAGAACACGTAAGGTAATTTCCTGGGGTAACAGTGAATTTAGGAGAGTGTGATTCCAGCCCCCCTGAGTGAATGACATCCGCAACAGACAAAGTATGGAAAGCTGTAGGAATGTGTGGAACATAAGCAGCGAGAGCGAAGTGGCTAACCCAATTATGAAATCAAAAACTAATGGAGTTGCCATTGCCAAGTGTCCAATGGATGAAGGAGGCAAACAGAGGCCGGATGTGAAGAAGATTTCTCAAAAACTGCTAATGGCGGAGCCCTGTTGGGCTGCCCAAAAGGAATTTGTGCGGTAGTATTTGGCTTTGCATAATGTGGCCCAAAGTGAATTGGGCTCCGTTAACAAATGCCAAAGTAATTTCATAAGGAAATCTTGGTTTAGCAAGGTAAGGTCCCGAATACCTAACCCACCAGCAACTTTGGGCCGACAGACAGTAGCCCAACTAACCTTAGCTTGGGCCTTTCCTGTTGGGCTGCCGTTCCAGAGAAAATGTTTTTGGATACTGTTTATCCTCTGGATACAAGACGTAGGTATTTTAGTGACCGACATGGTATATGCCGGTATCGTATTAGTGACACTTTGAATAAGCACCGTGCGACCAGCATAAGAAAGGAACAGCGTATACCAACCATTAATCCGCATTGAACCTTATCAATGAGATGTATGAAGTAGTCTTTTTAGAACGTCCCATTATAAAAGACATTCCCAAATATTTGTCAAGACGTCTGTTATTCGTGACACCCAGTTGTTCCGTGATGTGACGCTTAACAGTAGGAGGAGTATTGGGGGAAAAAATCACCCGAGACTTAACCCAGCAAATGCCCTGCCCCGCGTACAACTCATACATTTGTAAGCAATCTGTAAGGGTGTCAATCGTTTTTTGGTTGGTACTGCAGAAAACCATGCAGACATCTGCAAAACACAAGATCGTGATAGGTGGGGCCAATCGACTGCCGAGGAGGCAATCAAACTGCTTATATTGGGCCTTAGTGCGAAGGAGATAGATTAACATTTCTTGGCATAAGATGAATAAGTATGGTGATAGTGGATCTCCTTGACAGAGGCCGCGTGAGGGGGCCCAGGGAGCAGAAAGGAAACCATTAACTTTGACTTGGAACGAGCAAGATAAGACACAAGTCATTATTTGATCAACAAGAACAGGTGGGAAATTAAATTTCCTGAGGACTTGAGCGAGGAAATTCCATTCCAATCTGTCATATGCCTTAGCAATGTCTAATTTCAAAGTCATATACGAATCTCTTGATTTCTTTTTACGTGACATGGTGTGCAGTAATTCATGGGCAATCATAATATTATCACCTATATTCCGGCCCGGAACAAAAGCATTTTGAAAAGGTGAAATTAAGTCATTCAGCATTGGACGGAGCCGGTGCACTAGAATTTTCGTTATGATTTTAAAACTGACATTACAAAGACTAATGGGTCGAAATTGAGAGGGAAGTTTAGGTGCTTGAACTTTAGGTATCAGAGTAATTATGGTCTCATTCAGCCGTGGATCCATTTGCCCCGTATAGAAAAAGTGACGCACAAAATGGCAAACGAAAGGGGCGATGTTGGGCCAAAATTTCTGGTAGAACATGCTTGTAAGTCCATCAGGCCCAGGGGCTTTGTTGGGCCCAATTGAAAAGGCTGCATATTTGATCTCATCATCTGTAATGGGCCGAAGAAGCAAATGCTGTTGGGCCGAGCTGAGGGAAGGAGTTTGCAAGGAATCCAGATTAGGGGTTGGAGGAAAAGATGTTTTGGATTGATTCTAGAAAAAGTCATGAAACACATGAAGGATTTGGTCTTTATTAGTAATCCAAGTATCAGTATCATCCTTAATCCCTTGGACAAAATTTATTTTTCTTCTGTGGGATGCGTAAGCGTCAAAATATTTCGTATTTGCGTCCCCAAACTTGATCCAATTAGTTTTAGCACGTTGTGCCCAAAATTACTTAACTTGTGATCGCAAATTATTCAAATAGTGTCTAGTACGCTCGTAAAAGTGGCCAAATAGGGGGGATCATTAGGAATTCGAGTATAATACCGATTAAGGAGATCCGTATTCACCCTAATTTCCTTGTTCAAATCAGTAAGCGTGGTGAGAGGCCACATTCTAGCAAGTTCTCCAAATTCAGCACAAAGGACAGGGAAACTAGAATTAGCAGGGGGCAGAGGAAGTATACTTTAAAGTTTAAAAGAATTACATATTCTGTAATGGCAATGGCCTATGAACACACCATAAATTTACATCCGAGTTTTCTTGTTTGATAACCAACGTCTAGAATCTAGATTACAACACTGTGTGTGCAATGTAACATAATTACTACTAGAAGAATTGCATATAAATAATAAAAAAGTAAATTATGCTAATCAAGATCCACATCATGCATGCATTCAGAATTTTAAATACCTCTTCCTCCGTCTCATATTAAGATTCTTATTTAGCTTTGAGTAAAAAAAGTATTTTAATTAAAATATTAAAAAGTAAATATATTAATTGTTAGTGAATTTTGAAAAGTTAGTAGATGATTACTTTTAAATATATTTATTGTTGTTAGTAGAAGTAGGATGTATAAGAATGGAAACAGAAAGTTTTAAATGAAACATCTAAAATGTCAAAATGGAAACCTTAATATGATACGAAAGAAGTATGAACTTTTTAACAGCAAAGACAAGAGTCAAAAGAGTCCACCCATTATCTTATGGAAACTGTAAACTATTAGAGTGAGATCTAAAATTTGTGCTTTGAAAGAACCCAGAACAGTACTATATTCTTTCTTGATACATTGAAGAAAATAGCTAGTTCTGATATGGGAGCAACATCATATGCAGCTCTTGTATCACTGATGAATGTAATAACTAGATACCAGCATCCTACTTGTCCTGTTTTTTTCAACAAATTACAGATGCAGACTCTTCTGGAGAAAGTTGGTGTATTGGTTGAGTTTCTTGAGTACTATTATCATCCCAACAAAACAAGCAAAGGATCAATAGAGGTTCTGGAGAGAGATATGACTAGTGCTGCTTATGCAGCTGAAGACATAATCGAATCCTCGTATGTCAATCGAGTTCTTCAGAGAGAAAGCCTTGACTTGTGTCCAGATCTAGAGGTACCAATACTGAATATGGATCGACTTGTTCAGCAAACTCTGGATATTGGAGTGAAGAAACAGAAGAGGAATCATCATGATCAGGTTCTTTCTTCTTGCCTTTTTTTGTCTCTAGTTTAGAAATTTATGACTATCTTGAGCATCTGCATATGGATATTGTTTTCTGTGTTCTGCATAATGTTCATCATTCTGATTTAGCCCTTAGAATTTGCAAGTACAAATATATACAATGTTTGGGAACGAGTACTATTTCAAGTCCGATTTAGGCCTTAGATATTATGTATTCCTTTTGCAGGAAGAGGATGGAAGTAAGATTAATGATCCCACAGGTAATTTGTTGTCAAGTCCTGAAGGTAAGAAGATTGTGGTGGGAATTGAGGGGCAGCTGAAATATTTGATAGATCGGATAACAACACACAGTCCTAGTCGAAAACTCATTCCAGTTGTTGGCATGGGTGGCATAGGCAAGACTACTATAGCAAGAACAGCTTACGATCATCCATATATTGGTCGTTGTTTTGATACAAGAGCGTGGGTTACAATATCTCAACATTATGTTGTTACGGACATTATTCTTGCTATCTTGCGCGATATTAATGCTCGTGGAAATGATCAAATGGATGATGAAGAGCTAGGAACTCAACTGTACAAAGGTTTGTGGGGTAAAAAGTATCTGGTAATATTAGATGATATCTGGAGTAAGGATGCATGGATTGCAATAATGAGGTTCTTTCCTGACAACAACAACCAAAGTAGGATATTGTTAACCACTAGACTTTGGGATGTTGCACAGAGTATCAGCTCTTCCAATACCTATGAGATGAAGGTTTTGGATGAATGTAAAAGCTTTGATTTGCTCTCTCAAACGATTTACGAGGAAGAAGTTCTGCCACCTGAATTGGAGAAACTCGGACAGAAAATTTCCAAGAGTTGCAAAGGTCTTCCTTTGGCTATAGTGGTCATTGGTGGTCTCCTCAGAACGTCTCCAAAGACGTACGAGTATTGGGAGACAGTTGCAAGAAATGTCAGTTCCATCATAAGTACACAAGATGAGAGACGCTCCTTGGGGGTTTTATCCTTGAGCTACAACCACTTGCCTGTTCATTTAAGATCATGTTTCCTTTACATGGCAGCTTTTGAAGAAGATGCAGTGATCGTGGTATCCGATCTCATCAAGCTATGGGTGTCAGATGGAATTCTTAAACCAACTAAAGACAGAAGTTTTGAGGATGTTGCACAAGAGTATCTAGATGATCTTTTTCGTAGAAATCTTATTATGCGGCCACACAAGTCCAAGTATTTTCCAACCTGCACAATGCATGATTTATTGAGTGAATTTTGCTTAAGACAAGCTCAAAAAGAGAAGTTCCTTCGCATAGTAAATGAGGAAGGTCGCAACTCCCCAAAAACATTGGAAAGTGAGCGACGTTTGGTTTATCATTCTTTTAGGGAAGATGGACCCGTTAGTCCCTTGCCATCAATGCCACACGTCCGTGCAATCGTAGGTAGCTCCTGGAGTTCCCCAGAGTCATCCTCATGTTGCAGGTTGTTACGGGCGTTGCATGATAAATTTGGATTCAAACTGCCTTCAGATTTTGTGCAGCTAGTTAATATCCGACGCCTCATTATATCGTCCTGTTCAGCTCTCAACATGTTGCAATCTTCGTTGTCCTTATTCTGGAATCTTGAAAGCTTGAGTTTCGAACGAATAGATGGAAAATCAATTCTTCCTTATGATATATGGGAACTTCCAAACCTGAGGGACCTGGAGTTATATCAGCATGTAGCTTTGCCGAATCCGGGGGTTGGCCAAACGATCCTTAGTGATCTACACAGAATCGACGGAAGTGTGGATTTCTATTGTACTGGTGAGGTGCTTAAACTGATTCCTAATTTAAGAGAATTGAGAATTAGTTATGATTCGAGTCCTGGGAATGATTCAGAAATGACAATGTGCTTTGCCAATCTGGCTTGTCTTCACAAACTTGAAAAACTAGATGTTTCTTTCTGGTTCCTAATGGACAATGGTTATCTGAAATGTGCTTTCAGTATGCCAGAAAGTCTCACTTTTTCTTCCAACCTCAGAATTTTGAAATTGTGTTCTTCACGAATTCCATGGGAGCACATGACCGTTGTTGGTTCATTGCCTAATCTCGAGGAGCTCAATCTTGAATATAATGCATTTTGCGGTGAGGAGTGGAACCCAATTGAAGGAGAATTTGAGAAGCTAAAACATCTGTCAATTTACGGCTGCGATCTAGATATCTGGGGAGCAGAGAGTTCTCATTTCCCAAAACTTAAGTATTTGAAACTTGATGCCTTGGACCTGAAACAGATCCCATCTGACATAGGAGAAATATCGTCGCTTGAAACAGTTGAGTTGATAACCAGAGAGGCATGTGCTGTTATTTCAGCAAAGGAGATATTGGATGAACAACACGGTCTGGGGAATGATGATCTTTTACTTAAAGGTCGGTATTTTGGAGAAGCAGATGAGGATGTGAAGAGGGAGCTGGAGGAGTGGGCAGAGGCTGACAGTAATTTCCGAATAAAGTACAAGGTGAGTTTTATCTCTTAGATATATACCTGCAGCAAGCTACATATCTAGTTTACAATGATGATGTTTTACAATGTCACTTCTAATTATCTGCTCTATTTTCTTTTCACATCAACTGGCACGGAGCAATACGAGGACTATAACTACAACGATTCGTTAACAGAAGTATATACATGCATGCTACACCAACACCAGAGACATTCTCTGACCTTGTACTGGCATGGAGCACTGCTGGTATGGATCTGGACTCATTTTGTTCTGATGTTATATGAAGCCAGCTTTTTTAGTTTGTGGATTACAAGTTTTGACTTGAGATCAACCATGCATTTTGGCCTTATTCTCACATCTCTATACTGATGTGCTCAGTTCAATCTAATCTTTCACCTACAGGCACTGTAAAAAGCCTATTGCCAATTAAGTATATTCACTAGTTAACAATATAATCGGGTGTAATATGTACATGATGTGAAGGACGATAATTCTTCAGAAGTAAAGCAATGGTTTTCGGTTTTCCCACTATACGTCAAGTAGAGCTATCTCTGTCTCTAATGATTCACAGCTTCTCCATACACCTCCCTTTACACTTTGATGATAGTCTTATAATTACGTCACTGCTATGCTTATCAACAATGTCGAACCCCAACAATCCTGGAACCGCGTAAAAATGATACTGAAGTCAACCTAAAGTTTTACACATCTTTCCTCAACTTAGCACTTGAAACAAGTATACATAATTTACACATGAAGCCTTGCAATACTTGTGTCTCTGGATCTGCAGACCAATTCCGAAAGGCTTCCCACCGATAAAGAAACTGGGAGGATATCCGATCGTAATTTCAATTTCCCTTCGGTGGAGTTGGGCAATACTATGAAAAGACACCTGATCGCCGTTTCTTTGGATTTCCTGCTGCAGCTTCTGGGTTGCCTTTCCTCATCATGGCGGTAAACTCTTCATAATTGATCCGTCCATCCTGCAATTACACCAGATTTCATTTCAGGTTATGCTTTTCAGCTAATGGTGTATGAACTAGTAAGCAGAACAGTATGTTTCCTTAAAAATAATCTTACATTATCGCCATCCACTTCAGCTATAATTTCCTTTATGTCGTTATCATCATTCATGCCATAGTCCCGGAGAGCCTGTTCTAACTCTTCTATAGTGATAAACCTGATAAAAATTTGATCAATTATTATGTATAGCGTATGCTTTCTCGGATCCTGAATGCTATCATAACCTGAGAACTTTAGTGCTTACCCGCTGTTGTCTTTATCGAAATACTGGAATGCTGTGTAAAGATGTTCTTCTCTGTCCATTCTGTTCATATGCATCGTTGCTGTGATGAATTCTTCGTAGTCAATGGTCCCATTGCCATCAGCATCAGCCTGGTTTACATAATTACAGATAAGAATGATTTGGTATGAAAGTTGACATACAGGAGTTCGTTTTTGTCAGGTAAGATTAAGGAGATGTTTGGAACTTACAGCCTCCATCAACTGCTTGACTTCAGATTCAGATAGCTTTGTTCCTTGCTCAGACAATCCTTTCTTTAGCTCTTCCAGAGTTATTGTTCCACTGTTATCAGTATCTATTCCTTTGAACATTTCTTTCAATCCCATAATCTCTTCCTCGGACAGGCAACCGGCAATAACCTGTTCGTCCAAAAAAGTTAGAACATGTGAAACTGTTTGTCCTAACATGTTATGCTGTTAACCTGTTAATTACCCTGAGTGCAACTTTCTTGAACTTGTTCATAGCTCTGAATTGTTTGAGTCTTCCCAGAACCGCATTGTCAAGTGGAGTATCAGGTGCTTCGCCATCCTCCTTGATCCATGGATGATCTTAAATCACGAAACAACGTGTCAAAATCATTCATAACATTTTTCTAACTTCTATATATAGTCAGATAATTTTGCATAAGCAAATACGAAAAAGCACACTCAATTGATTTAGTATCAACACATACTTAGCACTTCAAATGCTGACAGCCTCTGTTTGGGATCTGAATTCAACATCTTCCTGACAAGGTCCTTTGCTCCGGGCGAGATTGAAGGCCAGGGATCACCACTGAAGTCGATATGCCCTTCTAAGATCGCATTGAATATTCCATGCTCCGATTCTGTTCCACATTTCTTATCTTAACAACCGTATCGAAGAACTGGAAATTCAGCATAATAAAATTATTAAGGGGTCGCAATGAATAGTACCTGCCCAGAAAGGAGGAACACCACAGAGCAGAATGTAAAGCATGACCCCGATACTCCAGATATCAACTTCTGGTCCGTATTTTCTCTTCAAGACCTCTGGAGCTATGTAATACGCACTACCAACGATGTCCTTGAATTGATCTCCTGCGGTACGAAAAATCAAACAAAAATGATGAGTTGTGCAACATATTTGAATGTTGGATTTTGGAGCATGGAGTCATGCACATAACCTCATACCTTGTTTGTAAAACACGGAGAGACCGAAATCTGTGGCTTTGACAGGTGAATCCTCGTCCTTGTTCAACATCAAGAAGTTCTCTGGCTTCAGATCCCTATGAATAACCCCCATTGAATGGCACGTATGCACGATTTGCACAATCGTCCTGAGCAACGACGCTGCTGCACGCTCCGTGAAATGCCCTTTCGAAATAATCCGATCAAACAGTTCCCCTCCAGCGCAGAGCTCCATGACCAAATGCACCGAATGCTTATCCTCATACGCCCCTTTCAACTCGACAATATTCGCCTGCCCTGCCAAATGGTGCATAATCTGCACCTCCCTCTTGACATCCTCAATGTCCTCCTTGTTAGCCAGCTTCCTCTTCGCAATCGTCTTACACGCAAACTGTTCCCCTGTTTGCTTGTGCGTGCAGAGGTGCGTGACCCCGAACTGGCCCCGACCGAGCTCCTTTCCAATCGTGTAAATGTGGCGGACGTCTTCCATAGGCCGTCCAAGGACAGGCCCTATAGGCGCGGTCTTGGCAGGTTTAGGGGAACGAGGCGGCGTGGCAGGGGGAATGGTGGTGGTTTCCGGTGCTGTTGTGGGGTCCGTTGTTGTTCCAGCTTCGCCTGTTGGGTTAGCCTCCTCGGCGGTGCCGCTGGAGCAGCAATTACCCATATGGATTCACGACGGAGTTGGGGCCGGACGGGGGAGATTGGAAGGGGTTTCTTGGCTTGAGGGTTGAGGAAAACAAAGAAAGAGAGATGAATTTGTTTTCTTGGTTTTGGTTACAGAGAGAATTAAGGTTTGCATGAGATTAATTGGTGAAAAAGAATATAACTTTTTGAGTAATTTTTAGTTTTCTACTTTTGGACATATGGAAGGCTGAGAGGATTTTCAGAAAATATGGTAATGGTTGGCTAATCATGATACTTAAGCAGTAAATTCCAGTTAATTAATCTTCAATTTCCCAATTAAACATCAAATTACAAAACATTAAACAAGTATAAGAAGCTTGAAAAATATTGAACAGATTCATTAAATGTAATCCTGAAGTTAAACAATCAGAAAATTTGTTACAGTATAGAAGAAACATATCAATTCACATGAACTGTTCTGAACTGAACGAACCTGACCTGAATTCAAGTATAAATTTGTACTACGTACACTTGAACTAAACTGAACAGAACTTAAATTAAAGTGAACTGAATATGACCTGCCTAACTATGCTTCTAAACTGCTGGTTTAGTATGTAGGAATTGATGGATCCACTGTTACTGCATACTCATGTATCCCTCCTGTGATATTGAACACTCTCCTGAAGCCCTGTCAATCGAATTTCGCATCCATCAGATCACAAATGATGATTAATGAGAACAAAGACGTTCACAAGTACTGAACCGGTAACAGCAAGCTTAACATGAAGCAAAATGCCACGACAATATCAATTTTGAGAAGTTATGACACTCGCACACACTTTATGACAGAACAATTCAACGTGTTGTGCAACTGTGCGAGGAAAGAAAGAACGAAATTGCAGTACATAAACAGTTGAATGCTAGAAGTTGGACGT
>JAYMSL010004430.1:0-11114 GCA_036897195.1 Plantago coronopus | reverse complement strand
AGCTCTCCCATGCCGGAGAGCTCAAGCTCTCCGGCCAATGGGCGGTTCTTTTTGAAAAAAAAAAACTAAAAAAAAAAGGGGGAGGAAGAAGATGAACTCCATTAATGGAGGTAAAGTGTTTGTGAAAGAGAAGGTTGGGGAAGATGACTAATTATGCAAAATGAATTAAGATTTGGTGTTAAAATTGAAAAATTAAAAGTTGAAGGATATTATTACAACATTCGTTTAAGGGCATGTTTGGTGGTTTTATTGATGAAGTTAAAAAAAAATTGATTTTGTGGATTCACATGTAATTGATGATCTTTTTGGTCTCAAGTGTAATTGCGACATCTAAGAGGGAGTCTAGATGTAATCGACCCTTGTATATATTAACTAATTGAACCTTGAATTAATTTCATCAAATTTAAAAGTTCATTATCCTGTCACGAACCTATCTAACTCACACTAATTTGATATTGCTAGTTTTAATTATAAACATATACCAATGAAGAGTTGTATTTTCCCATTAGCGTTCAATTCTATTATTATTTATTTCTTTCGGCGCATTGTTACACTCACAAAAACAAATGGTAGACAAGTTGTGCACACCTTTTACAAAGTATCAATTTTAACACGAGTTGAACTCTTTCTAGTTCACATCCACAAGCCCAGTTCACCAAATCAAGATGGAGAAGAGCAGGTCATATCCCGGTTACTCATCAACATTCGGATGCAGAGACGTCCCAAACTCTTACTCGTTTAACGGCCCCAGTGCAAGGGGTGAAGCCTCTGAGACATCAAATGAGCCCGAGAGCAAGAGACTGAAAAGAATTGATGTGTATACAATAGGTTCGCAAAAGAAGGTAAAGTCAAAGCATCTGTTAGAGGAAGTTTCAAGTGGATCAAGAACAAGTTCATTTACAAGAATTACCGTATATAGTATATTAGAGATCACAAAATCTTATGTTACCTTCAGATTTTTTGTAACTTTAATATATTTCTCAAGGGACAGTAATTGAGAATTTGAGATGCATTTGCATGTATGTGTATGGACCTTATTTAATGATACATCTTTTTAGGAGGATTACAAGCCGATATCCTCTACGAACAACACTTAAAAAAAGGTAAAATAGTTACACACGTTAAGTTGACCAATAATATGTACATTTTAGTCAAATATATACATTTGGGTTGTAGCTATGTTCTAATTTGTGCAAATGTACACGAGAAGTTGTACATTTAGCGCTGAATGTAAAGTTTATTGTAAAATGCCTCTTTTTGTTAAAATTTGTAATGTCTAAATAGTTTTACGAAAGTATTCATAATGACCAACCCTAATTTTCCTTTTTATTATTTCGCGAAATGGCAATATGGGCTGAGCTAGACTCGAAATCCTAAGTTGGAATTTATTTGATGCCAAAGCCCAACCCAATTCTCTTGGACCACAAAGAATACAGATCACACCGAAAAAGGTGGGGCCAGGAGATGCTTCGTACAAATACAATTGATAGCTAATAAAGATTTTGTTCAGTTGTCAAAATGTTTGTAACCGAGTGGTTAGGTGAGACATTCCTGACCCATGAGGTCATGGGTTCAATTTCCGCAATGGGTGATTATTTCCTCTGTATTGAGGATTAAGCGAGTATTTAGTTGAGTATTAGTTAGAAATGAACAACTATAATTGTAATAATATATTTTTTTTTAAAAAAGATTTTGTTCAGTTTAGCTTAAATTCATGTTTGTACATTCATTCTCGAAATTTTTAGAGTTAAAAATTTAAAGGATGCTAACATAAACTTTATTAAAATAGGGTTCACTTTAAACTGTAGTGAATACTCCGCGTGCTCAATTTGTGTTTTTAAAGTGAAGTATACATAGTTTATCAATACGTATGTAGTTTAGTATTTTCAAGCTATCTCAAACTAAGCAATATATAGGAAAATTGGTCAAAAATTAAGTTTTGGTGTAATAACTAGCTCAAGTTAGTTCTATTGTAAATAGAAAGGTACCTCAAGTTACTTCTCTTTTAAATAGACTAGATATTGGGCACGCGGAGACCCCGCGTGCGAAATTCATAATTGTATATACTATTATGTGTATACAAAAAATTTCATTGAGACGTTTATGTAAAACGTTATTCAGAATAAAAACAGCGGGAATATTATGTGGAGGAAAAAATATTGAATAAAACACTTAAATGGGTAGTTATTAGCAGGGAAAAATTGAAAAAACTAACTTTGGTCCGCTAACTACCCTACCCCTCTTTTCTTTTATAATAGTATAGAAGTATAGAAGGTATAGTAAGAAAAAATAAAATAACAAAATATATAATTTTCAAAGTTAAAATAGAAAAAGAAATTGGTCAAAATTATTTTTTGTATGTAATAACTATCTGAAGGTAGTTCTCTTTTAACTTTTAGTTTTAAGTATAAAAATATACAATATTACAAACTTTACATATCTCTTTGTTGACTAAATATATGCACACTTTATTTTAAACATGTCTTTTTAGTTTTTTTTTTCTTAACATTAAAGCCATGATTTGATAATCTACTTAAAGATATTAGGATTTAAATTAAAAGAATATGATTTTGTTATCACATGTCTTTATTTGTATAGTACAACTGTCTTTTCAATTATCCTTTTTGTTTTTTTTTTCAAACTTTTTCAACTTTAATTATAAATTATTTTTAAACTGGAAGGTTAAAATCTTAATTAAATTATATATTGAAAATTTAATATTCAAAATATTATAAGATAATTTTGTCAATATTCCATCATTAAAATTTAACAATAATATGTAGTCAAATTTTGTACAGTTTCACTTAAAAAAAGAAGGTTAAAAATGGACATATATCTATGAAGATGCAAGAAAATAAAGAGATATTGAAATATAGTCAACATAGCTGAAGTATTTACAATATCTGATAAAGTTATTTTGACCTGCATTAATACTAATGTCCTATATGATAAAGTTTTTTCTAGTATAAATATATGATGATAAGTTGTGGTCATTCACTCATTTCATTCACAAATATCAAGTTCCCATCCCAAAATATTATCTAGCAATCATGAATAAGCTATTGAAATCACTTCTATTGATGATTGTCATTGCTTGTATTGCATCATGTAAGCGCTGTAGATGCATTTTCTAATACTTGTTCACACACATATTTTGTTTAAATATGTTATGTGTATGTAACTTAACACTACAACTAAAGGCTAATTTTTGTATGTAATTGTAGGCGGAGAGTCCAAGGATTGTCTTACAGATATAGGAGATAACAACTGTGGTGTTGAGGGGAATGTGGCATGCCTAACGCCGTGCAATAAACGTTTTCCGGGTGCCACATCGGCCTACTGCAAGGGTGTGCAACAACATTATGTATGCGAATGTATCTATCCTTGCTGAAGATAAAGTTTTCTTTTCTTTTAAGGATTGTGGAAGATAAGTTTGTATAACATATCTCAATAATATTGTGAAACCCAGCTCTAGTATTGGGCCAATGAATAAAATTAGTCCTTAA
Organism: Plantago coronopus; assembly: GCA_036897195.1. NCBI lineage: Eukaryota > Viridiplantae > Streptophyta > Magnoliopsida > Lamiales > Plantaginaceae > Plantago > Plantago coronopus. Next base: position 7,608 of record JAYMSL010004430.1, on the reverse strand, counting down.
AATTAATGGTTATTATTATATGGAATTGGCTTGAATTAGTTAAATTCTCTATGTTAGTGTAATCAACTGGGAGTCTACTCAATTATGTATTTATATAGTTTTAGTCGAAACCCCATGTATATATTACTGGCTCGAAACTAACATATCATCTAATTTAGACACTTTATTCTCACTCGTGCATCAGTCGAGAATTTTCCAGTGAATCACCAATCATAAAATCAATTCAAGTCAAGCACGTTTAACCTTAAAGTTTTTATGAATGAATTTTCAAAAATAAATGTGCACCTTATTGATATGAGTGATGTACTTACTCATTTGACATTCCTAAATTTTGAGGCATTACAGATTAAATAATTAAATCCACACAGACAATTAATTTGAAATAATAATATCAATCATGCGCCTCAAATAAATATTAGTTTATACCATAATAAAATGCTTGTGAGTGTATTAGTGTTAAAATATAATGCATCAATATTTATTTTAATGTACCACTACCTATATAATGTATATCAGTGTTTGTTTTAATGTATGTCACTGCTTATTTTAATATATCAGTAAGTCGTTTTTCACCTTTTTTATTAAAGAATACTCACATATAATGATATAACATAAATATAAGTCGGAGTGTTTGGCACTCGGTTAAGGAACCGGGTTAAACCCATAACTCAATGCTACAGTAAAGAAAAGTTTTGATATTGAGTTAAGCCCTTCTTTTTTGTCTTTTTAAAACTCCAGTTACTATTCATTTCATGGGTTAACAAATTCCGATAACTCTAAACCTTAACCGAGTGAAAATCAGTAGGGAGGTGTGCAACAATTGGCATGAGCCACCTCACACAATCCATTTGTACCTCTTCCCCTTTCCTCCCTACTCATTATAGTCTCCATTGCTAGAGAGTAGTAGTGATGTACACAAAAGAACTTTTCTTGTACCCTTCTTCAACATAAACACATAAAAGAAAACATCAAGATCTAATCTTTTCCATTTTTCTTCTTCTTTTGCCAATAAATCAAAGAAATAAAGGAGAAAGCTTTAAAGTCTAATTTCCCAAATCTGCATATAGAGTACTAGTAATAATATTGCCGTGTCCATCTTTTCTTCTATTCACATATCTTTTTGCCACTATTAATTATTTAATAATTAATACAGACAGATGTAATGCAATGTATAATTTAATGAGTATGAAATAATTATTCATTTTCTCCTTTTATTTTATAGATGAAAAAAAGGAATGTGATGGTTGTCTTCATGCATTGGCAACCTAATTTCACTTTTCCCAACCAATTAACAATTTGTTTTTAAAAAATAATTTTCTTTACCATCCGGACTCCAAACCATTTTATCAACCAAAATTTATAATTTCCTTTGCTTGTATATGTACTAATTAAGAAATGATGACCTTATTATTAAATTTGGTTTCCACTAATTATCATTTCTTTAAACCTTGCCTAATTTCACTTTCCCCAACCAATTACTCATAGTTTATATTTTAATTTTTCTTTGCCCTCCGGACTCCAAGCCATTTTATCAACCAAAATATATAATTTCCATTGCTTGTAGGTGTACTAATTAACAATTGATGACCTTTATTATTAAATTTGATTTCCCCTAATTACCATTTCTTTAAACCTCCCTAATTCAGACATTATCAGAAAAGTTAAAGAACATACTCCTAAAAACCCTCTCTGATTTTTCCTCATTTTCTCACCAAACCCCAAATTTCAGTCCTTTTCCTCCTAAAATCCATTTTTACCTCATAAAAATCTTCTATTTTCCATCTCAAAAATCCATTATTTTTACTGTAGTGTACAAGCTTTGTTTCTTCCAGTTTGTGAGTAGATTTTCTAGCTCTGTAAAGTAGCAAAAGTTAAATCTTGTTGAAAATCTGCAACTGGGTTTTTCTGGGTTTGTGCACTAGATTGTAGAAACAAATTAACCCAGCTCTCCCTTTCATTTTCTTGGTTAAAAGTTTGAAGCTTTGAAGAAAAAAAGTTAAAAATGGAAGGTAGTAATAATAATAACATCAATCATCATAGCACTACTACTACTGGAGTGACAGTAGTGGGATCAGATGCTCCTTCTGACTACCACGTGGCACCCAGGACCACTTCCTCACCTCCCGGATCAGCTCCGGTGGCTGCACCGCCGTCTATCTCCGTCGTGACGGGCGGAGCCACTAGTGCGAAGAAGAAGAGGGGTAGGCCTAGGAAGTATGGGCCTGATGGACCTCCACCTGGTGTGATCTCACCTAAACCGATCTCCTCCGCCGGTCCGACGCCACCGGTTATCGACTTTTCGGCTGGTGGGGAGAAGCCGAGGGGGAAAGTGCGGTCGGTCGGCTCCGCGACGACGAAGCTGCAGCCGCATAGAGTGGAGTTGACTGAGAGTAATTTGGGTAACGGTACTGTTGTTTACTCTTGACTGTTACTTCTTTGTTGATGTATGTTATGGCTTAGTACAAGAGAAGCTCTATATAGTGTGTAACATAATTCTGTGAATCGGGACGGTGAAATTTTATTACTATAACTGGTTTGTTACTTTGTAGAGTTTTACTTTAGAGAGCTTCTATTATAGTTTGTAGAGCATGCATGTCTTGATTGTTCATGTTCATTGTGTTTGTGGTGGATTTATATACACATGTTGATGATGGTGGTGTATGTTGAGTGTCAAAAAGTGGGACCTTTGGGAATGGGGATAGATGCTGCCAGCTAAGAGTTTGATTCAAATTGATGGTTATGTTTGATTCAAGTGGAATCTTGAGATTATGAATGTTTTGTAGATCATTTTTTCAGTTGGGAGAGAAGGGTGTGGTTGAGGGAGTTGGCTAACCTATTGAATCTGTTTAGTTGCAGTTAACTTATGGTTTTAGGATAAAATTCATTGATGCATTGAATTTGATATGTTGTACCGGTTCGAATCTTACTTGTAGACACGGAGGAGATGATTCTTGATTTTTGATCAGCTGAAAGTGTTTGGTGTCTCTGGTAGAATTTCTCTAAGCAGATTATGTTGCATGGTCGCAAGTTGCATGACTTGGAAAACCATGATCACAGTTTTTATTTTCACAAACAGCCATCACATGAGATAATAGTATTAGTATTCGTTTGTCTTAAATTAGCTAGAGAAGGCACAATATTTGCGTTAACCTCATGATGAATTACCTATAGTGAATGCCAAGCTTTCAAGCTGGATCCTTTGTGTTTCTTTACTTCATCATCTTGACCTCCTCATGTTGCTTATACTTGTGCTAGATTTCACTTTAACCATACTATATGTAAACACCAGTCGTGCATTCGGGAACACTATAACATCTGCTCCTTGTTCATTCTGGATCCTTTGTGTTTCTTTTACTTTGTCAACGTGACCTCCCCATGATGCTTATGCTTGTGCTAGATTTCACTTTAACCATAGTATATGTTTTCACCAGTCGTGCATTCGGGAACACTATAACATCTGCTCTTTGTCCATTTTTTTACACCTAACGTCTGTTATCTTTAATTTGCAGGTGACTTTGTTCCAAGCTCTGTCGGTGCCAACTTTACACCGCACTTTATACATGTCAATGCTGGAGAGGTATAAGTTGATAAATATCTGGAGCTTTCATTTCTATTTTTGGCATCATTTCTGTTACCACCTCTAGTAATCTAATTCAGGTTGATTCTCACTGATGTACCCCAAATTTAGCTAATCCACACAAAATATGGACACGCATTTATCTAGCATTCCGTGTTTATTTTCCTGTTTAAGCTAATTATACGAAGAGACTAGAGTAGTACAGCTATATGGTTGAATCTTTGTCGCGTTGAGTTATCTGAACTTTCTTGCTTTCTCCTAATGGAAATGCTCAGCCGCAAGGCTTCTTGGTCCAGGATCCGGAATTCAATAATTAGAAATCCTCTTTATAACTTGACTATATTAGGTGATCTTTTCTCTCGCCGATGTACCCCAAATCAAGCTAACTCTCACAGAGTGACATATATCCATAAGCATTTAGATGGCTTTGGTTATTTTATTTTCCATTTTGAGCTAACTACGCTACACTGGTACATTATTCTGTCTCTGTTGAGTGAATTTTCTCAACTTCTGTTCTTTATCCCAATTGAAATCCAAATTCTCTTGGTTTGATGACCTGATCTCGTTGAGGCCTGAAAACATCTTTTTAACTGAATTTGTTCTAGGTCATGGCTGATGCATCCCTAATCAAAACCAGTTCTTGTTGAAATGTATTCATAATCATACATTTAGCATTCTTTGCTTCTTCCTCCAGTGTAGCAGATTACACTGTCTAAGTGTCAATCTATGCTTGAATCTCTGTGGCATCATATTATTTCCACTTTCGTGCTTGACTCAGGAACCCATATTTCAATAATATTTTGATACTTATTTCTAACTTTAAGCAATATAGATGTCTCTTTCACAGTGATAAAATGGTAGTATGATTTTGACCTCCAAATAAATAATTAAAGAAACAGTCGAGCATAATAAGTAAAACATCACAAGGGAAAAATATAAGAACCATGGGGCAAATGTTCTGTTGTGGACATTGCTTTAGAACCATCACACAAACCAGGGCCTAATGTTTCTGTTGTCGGTGAATGTAGGATATTACCATGAAGGTTATATCTTTCTCTCAACAAGGTCCTCGGGCAATATGTGTTCTCTCAGCTACTGGAGTTATTTCAAGCGTCACACTTCGTCAACCTGATTCTTCTGGTGGCACGCTGACGTATGAGGTACTGCAACTAAGTTCATTTAACTTAATTCTCGTACGCATCCAGTAAGATCACTTTCATATTTCTCACATGTTAATTGGGTTTCCTACGCTAACTTGTAAATAATACAATTTTCTGCTTTGTTTGATTTAACAATATCATATGTTAATTTTTGATAGAGAATGATGTCTTTAAGTTCACTATTTTCATATTGATTTACTATGAGTGTAAGTAGACAATATCTTTGTCTTCAAACCGCGGTTACATTTGCATTTGAGAACGATCGACTTCACTCGTGACTTGTCCATATAATTTATTGTTTTGTTGTAGCTTTGCCTTTTGCTTGTCCAGTTTCTACTGTCTAAACTTCTTAGCATAAAAATGGGAGACGATTATCCTATATGAAAAATTCAGGCTTATATGGCTTTCTAGTTTTGTACTTATGCATACATCTTCCTTGACTTATCCTGCTCTTTAACTTTGTAATTTAGAACCTACAAAATACAATGGAAGTCTTTAGCAGAATACTCGAGCAAATGTCTTTTGAACACAATGCTTACTGCATTGGCAATAAGTGGACATAGATCTCATAAACTACCCAATGTGACATGTAAATGTGGATATAAATTGTGTTTTCCTTACATTATGTTATATTGCTGCTGCTTCTAAAAGTCTGAGCTCATTGGAGAGTTTAAACCATTCTATAATTATAGTAGTAAGCTTCAAGAATTGCTGACTTATGGCCGAAAACAGCCTATTTACCAGACACTTGGACAAATTGATAATCTCTACTTTCCGAAAGAAGGATTTGAACGTTGGACCTTTGTTATGGGGTTTGACTTAGGATCAGGGATTCATCTAAAGCTCATGCTATAAATTGTTTTTCTAGCCGGAAAAAACAAATACTTCTACTGGTGGAGGTCGAGACAACCATTAGTTTGGGAGAGCCGGTACTTGTAACCAGAATACAAGAAGATACTTAAAAGATTTATGGCTTATACTACATACTGCTTGAAGCTTTTAGAGTGACAATTTAAAGGAGAAGAAAGTAAATGAGAAAGATACACAACAGAAACTTCACTAATTCACGTTCTTGACATTTGTCTTGAGAAGTCTATATAAACTGAAGCAGACACTCTGCAATTGCAAGTGCATCTCTTTATAGGCTTCTTTATAGTTAACACATGTGCACCTACATGTATGTGTGTGTATCATTTGTCTTCTGTAGTAGTTCGTAACCTGATATTTGTATGGCGCTTTCGATGTAAGATACCATCATCTTTTAAAGCACTGATGTCTTGTTTACTGTACCATCAGGGCCGCTTTGAGATTCTCTCATTGAGTGGATCGTTTATGCCCTCTGAAACTGGAGGAATGAGAAACCGTACAGGTGGTATGAGTGTTTCTTTGGCTAGTCCTGATGGGCGTGTTGTAGGCGGTGGAGTTGCTGGCTTATTGGTGGCTGCCGGCCCTGTGCAGGTAATGACATTTCGTCAGTATTACTTTTATCATTGATACAGGGATACCCGTGTCTTAGTTTACACCTTATACGGTTATACCTGAAAAAATTCGATTATGAAGAAATTAGCAAAGGTTTCTATGCACAAAGGTTACACGGTTTTATTTTGATTTTTTAGATTTACTTCACCAGCACTTGCAACTTATTTCCTACAAATTTCTGTAACTTCTACATTGCCACATACATTCATTATACAAGTTACAACGCTCCCTAAAAGAGCGTCGATTACACTTGCCGCGAACTAACTAGGCTGCTGGATTCGACTGGTTCCTAACACGAGCAAGTTCTTTGGTGCAAATCAGATTGTTGTAGGGAGCTTCCTGGCAGGCAACCAGCACGAAGCAAAGCCTAAGAAGCAAAAGATGGAGATGTCTATTGTGCCCGTATCCAGTGCACCAACAGACGATGCATATCATCATATGTCGTCCTTCCATGGGGATAGCTGGTCTTCGATGCCCCAAGATACGAGATACAATAATAAGCCTACTGACATTAATGTAACTTTACCATCATAGGTCTCTTGTTAGAAGAATCTCACCATTACTCGTTTGCATGAACCGGTTGCATCCGAGGCATTTCAGAGTTTGTGCAGTAGCTTAAGGAGTGCATTAGGTCGGCTTACTTTTTCTTCCACTGTTGTTTGTTAGGGATGCTATTCGAACTTGAAACCGAGCTTTTCCTCGTGTACTATTCATCTTCATGTTTCTGGAATTCTTCAACATTGGAGTTTGATTGGTTACTGTTTCTGTTTTAAGTTACCTGTGGTTAAAATGCTCTTTTAATTTTTTTACTCCAGACTCAAAATTTCGAGAAGGTGTTACAGTTCGCTTGGGACAGGCCACACTCAGAATCAAATTCGATAGGAGGGGAAATAGTTCCAAATGCCCTTTGTTTTCAAGCAAGCAATTTTCGTGAACTTTTGCTACAACCATGCATAATAGAGTTTCATTCATATTTTATTGCTAGGAACGTATCTCATGGAACACTTACTTGCGAGTTGGTTTCTACTTTACATCGAGACTTGATGTAATATCTTAGTTTTTGTTTTTTTGGATTTCAAAACTGAATTGAATGAATATGAAGTGAAGTATAAATTTGAATTAACTAAATCTGGTCTAATCTGAACTGAAAAGATTTTAATTTAAGTTGAAAAAAAAACAGAGTCCTTAGGAGTGAATATCATTGAGTTAAGACTTAAAGACTTTTTGTGAAGGCTCAACTCAATACTATAGAGATAATTGTATTTGGGAGTTGGTTAAGCAAATTTTGCATTCTGTTAAGAATAATAAACGTTTTGGTAAATGTCGTTATCATGAATAGTGCATAGTATAGTGCATAGTATGTACATAGTACTGCATAGTGACATGCATAGT
>JAYMSL010004429.1:0-11114 GCA_036897195.1 Plantago coronopus | reverse complement strand
ATAGAGGAGCTGTATCCGCGTCGGTTGAGCCCCTTTGATTGAGGAATCTAAACCAAAACCAACATCCAACATCAATATCCAATATACAGACAATAATCAACTCACACACTGCTTGTTTTTCTATTATACTGTCTTTTTTGCTTGCTTATTTTTCAACTCCCTCTGGGGTCTTGCTTGGGCCATGGCTATAGCTACCCACTTTTTGTTCTTTCCTTTTCCTTCCTACTACGTCTTCATCAACTCTATACATACTCTCACATCATCTTTCTTCTCTTTCACTCATACTTTACTGCACCATTTCCCTTCTCTTTTATATTGCATAACCCCTTTTGCCATAAAAGGTACAGTCTTTGATTTGGATAGCTCACACTCTGGTAAGTCAATTCTTCATTTCGTCCCTTTCATTGTTTTTTGGGTCCTTTTGGGCTCAAATGGTGATTTCTTGTTGCTTTGTTGACACTGACTTTTATGTGGGTTTGGATTGTGATTAGTAAGTGTGTTTGACCAATTGCTTTAGGCAAAGTAGTTGATGTCATTTTGCTATGTGCCATCTCTTGCAGGGTGTTGTGGTTTGCTGAATTGAGAATCAAGAATGGGTTCAGGAGTTTGGTTCAAGAACATAATCAACAAGAAGAAAGTGAAGGGAGCTAGATCTCAGACATCGAAGGTTTTGTTCTTGATCCACTGTATTACTTCTTATTAGTACTGTGCTATTCAATATTCATTATGCAATCTTGCTTTGGTTATTATTCAATTGAGACATGGGGCATAGCTCACAAACTTAAGATGTTTCTAGTACACTGTTTGTAGCTGTAACTATGCCTTTGTTCTTTCTTGCAAGGTAATTTGAGTATAGTTCTGATGGCATTTAACTTGGGCATTTAGTGAAATGAACTCATTGTGGTTAGCTGTCAATGTGATACATATTAACATCCGGTTACATTTAGCATGTTTTTTTGTAGATATACTGTTGGATTTTACTGTATGGTGTCAACTTGTATGTTTGCCCTTGTTTAATTGTTCCTCCCATGTATGCAGACATATTCAGCCCCTGAAAACATAAATGGCTGCAAAGAAGGAACTTGTGTAGAGGGAGACTGTTGCACGCGATCGGACAAGGGTAGGCGTAGCAACTCTGTTGAGGACGTTGCTGCTACTCGAATTCAAACTGCCTATCGAGCATATTTGGTATGATTTATTCAAGTGGTTATAGACACATTTATTATTGTTTATAATTAACTATTATCCTTTTTCCTTCCTAATAAGTTTATGATGAACTATATCGTTTCTAAGTAGTTGCATGCTTCTGAGGTCTGTGTCTGTTCTATTCTGTCCTTTGTCTTCTCAATTTACTCAGCATATATGGCTGAACCGCAGTAAAATGTGCAGTATTGAAAACATATATCCAGGCCATTGGTCAATTGATGTATAAATTACATGCCCACCTATTTGGTAACCAACCACATTTGTTTGCTGGTCTATATTGTCTGTGAAGCCTATAAAAAGGATGCCGTCGAGTTTTGATACATGTTCAATGTCTCAATAGATTAGTCAGTGTAGGAGATGTTCTTATACTTTCATTAAATTCAGAGAGGCCTACATAGATGTTGTCCGAAATTGAGTCTCCCAAGTTGAGTTCACTTAATACATTGGCATATCTCCTGTTCTTCCTAATTGTTGTGTTATAATGCACGGCCTTGGAATTGGAATAGGATTTAGAATACATGAGAACAACCCTATTTAATCGTACAATGCCTTGGCAAAGAAACAAATCATCTTGTTAGGATTCCCAGAAAAGGAAAGGTTAACAATTACTCAATGTGTGGTGTGGTCAGTTGTGGTTTCACTGTCACTGTACTTTTTTTTCCACGAAAAGAATGATCCTTGGAGATTCCAAATGACAGTTGAAGTAAAAGTCTGAGTTAGTAGTGAGTGTCGGCGGGATTTTTTTGGTTTAGCCTCCAAACTGAATTGGATATACATATGCTTGGGGAGTCTTGACATGATTCGATCCTTTCGTTCAGCTCCAAACTATATTGGATATACTTATGCTTGTCTTTCCGGTGATTTTCAATGCCCAAGGCTGAATTAGTTTTTGAATCTACAAGAATGAACTAAGAAAATAAAGGAATCATGTTTAATAGTTCAAATAAAGCCCAATATGAATGTCCCTTGTTTTACTCTTGACTATTACCTGTTGGCCTCCAAAATTGATGATAAGAACATATTTTAATATAGTTTATGATGCATCTTTCAAATCGACCGCCAAGCTTCATTTTAAAGGAAAATGTATATCTGATTGTGCACATTCCCTACTGTTTCAGGTGAGGAAAACATTTCATCAAATGAGAGGAATGGTAAGGCTACGGAATATGGTGAAATCTGATACTGTGAAGAAGCAAGCCTCAAGTACATTTAGTCATCTGCACTCATGGAGCAGGATTCAATCTCAGATTAGAACACGTCGAGTTCATATGGTAATGGAAGGTCGACTCAAGCAGAAGAAGCTGGAGAATCAATTGAAGCTTGAAGCAAAAATTCATGATCTTGAGGTAAGAAGAGTACATTTGCGCAGTCAATTGCATTGCCAAATATTGTGTCAACTTTATCTCAAGGAAAATTATTACAATACTAAAGTCAATGCAACATGATGAGAAGAGGAGAATAAGAATACTTGATACTCTCCTATTTGTTGAGTTAATCTTGTATTTATGTAATTTATACCGCTTTCAGATTAAGTTTATATCTGTGAAATACTAATATATTAGTTTACGTACTATCAGTTGCTTTCTGAGAGACTTGCAACTATGTAGTGATTTGGAACGTCGACCTTGAAAGTGATTTTAATTATCATTCATGTACAATTTTTTTGGCAGGTGGAATGGAGTGGTGGTTCTGATACAATGGACAGGGCTCTTTCGAAAATTCATCAGAGAGAAGAAGCAGCACTGAAGAGGGAGCGTGCCATGGCATACGCCTTTACTCATCAGGTATGTAATAGTAATGCATATCAATATTATTCAGCTCGAAAGTTACACTTAATATCCACTATGCCTGGGCATTTACAGCCTCCTTGATTTAAACAAAAGTGAATCCCTCTAGTATGACCAATATTTCCTAAACATTATGAAAACCCAGTACCATTACCCACCCAAGTGTTTCTCACACTCCCGTACCATATAGTCATAGACTCATAGTGATGGAGTGGTATTTACTTATGTTTAGGAAAATCTGGTTTTTTCATAGTCTTGCTCTTAGTTATGTACTGAGTGATGTTTGTTTTAGGTTACAGACTTTCTGAGTTCTCACTGTTAAGAAGTATCACTCAGACATACTGTCTGTGAACCATTACTTTCCATCCTCTAGATCATGTATGTAACTATTTGAAAGAACTTCAGGGGATGTAACATAATTCACCCGTATCACCCAAATTGTAAAGTTACATGTGATCAAGACTCATATCGCAATATTCTGTACTGTTTTGCAGTGGAGAGCCAACTCTAATCCAAGTTTCGGGTCAAGCAACCAGGAAATCAGTAAAGATAATTGGGGCTGGAGTTGGATGGACCGCTGGATTGCAGCTCGCCCTTGGGAAAGCAGAGTTTCTCCAGCAAAGGAGAGTCCCAAGAAAGCACGCACTCGCCAGCCTGGGAAAAACAGCGTCTCCCCATTAGGCAAAATCAGTGTCTCCCCATTAGGCAAAACCAGTGTCTCCCCATTAGGCAAAACTCGTGTCTCCCCATTAGGCAAAACCACACCTAAAGTTAAATCAATCTCCCCGAGTGGAAAGTCTTCGAAGAATGTCCGAAAACTGTCCTATGAATCTGCTGGCAAGAAAATAGCTGCTAAGCAAGTAAGTCCTAAAGTTGAAGAGGAACAGATCAAGATTAAACAAGAAGTTTAATGTGATTTCCAAGTTGACTAGCAATGCAGCTCAAGACCACCATTGAAAGAAGCAAGGATATTGGTTGTGTTTCATTTACTTGCTTATATACAAGCAAAAGTGCTTAGAGTTTTGAGTTTGTCAACAGCCCAAACTACAGAGAGAAAAGTGGATTTTGAGTCGACATTTCAAGAAATACTGGTTTTCCTTCTTTTGTTGTTGCAAATTTCGTGGAAGTGGTAAGTTATTATCGTATTTCTTTGTAAATTAATTTGCCATTGGTTGTATTTAAACCTGTGTATATTATATGACATACTATTGTTCTGTGCATAATCAAAAATTTATCTGGCTCTTTGTTTATCTTGGCTATGCTCCGCTTTTTCATGAACATTTCAGACCTACTTATTGGATAAAACCTTCGGCTTAAGAGAATATAAGTTGGAAAGATTGTAGTTGATTGTAGTTGAATACAAGTTACCTAGGACAATGAAAATCCCCTACTCAAGTTTGCAGGCTGTTATAAAGAAGCCATCACCATTTCCTGGCACTAATAGCCCTTGGTACATTGATGAATCTGATAGACTGGTAGTTCTGCTTTGGTCATTTATAGCTCTCGAATCTACTTATCTTTCTTGTGCTGTCGACTTTACCTTTGCAAGCATTGTACCACAATTCTGGGCTGTTCATCAATGTGCACAAGAAAACGCACATGTATATTTTTGTGCAAGCCATCTAACATAATCTTGCTGTTTCTCTGTCAAAACTTTCATTTGTTCTGGACATTCTAATGTGCATTTTCCCATCTACCTGAGGTCTCATGTTTCATAGCCAGATTAATTAGGTTATATTACAGCATAAGGTGCCTAAAAACAAACATAACCAGATTAATCAGGTTATTGTTATTATTCCACATGCATGAATATAAGCTTGAAAAGCAAAGAAAACAACACAGTTGGCCTAGATGTGTTCTGTTTCTGACACTATCTCAATGGAGCCCATAATTTGCCTTATGTATGTCCAATCTTGTTAATGAGTTTGCCCACTTCCATTGTTGAACTCATCACATGGGATCCAATCAAACTGCAAATGCATCTCCACTTTACCAGGCATTGAATCTTATTTCACAGACAAAAGGAAACAAGAAAGAGATGATACAACTCATGTCAAACATAAAGTCTTTCAGAAAACATGCTTCTCTTATTCTCACACATCATTTTCAGTCCCACCTAACCAATCCAGTTTCCTTAGCCATGTCTGCCTATCATTGCCACTCTTGTTGCTTTTTCACTTTGGTATCTATCTTTATCATATTACACACCAACTCCCTCCCTAGTACCATAACTCCACAATACACCCACAGTTGCAGCAGACAGCAGATAATACTGCTAAAATGCTCTTTTATGAGTATATGCTGTATAGCTAATGCATGATGATCATCTGGAATTTGGCATTATTTGTTTGGGTATAATAGGATTGGGGATCGTTTGCAATCGATATTCTTTTCGTACGTGTGTCTGCCAGTCTGCGGAACTTAAGGGGTTATATGCAAAATACAAATAGTCCACATCTGATGTAGAGGTGTTGTAAGCTTATCCTTAATATTATCCAAGTTTAGTACTAGAACATGTATTATAACATGTAATCTGAGGAAAGCCAAGCTAGTTGCAGATTGTTTATGAAAAGTGTCACATGCATGAAAGTATTCTAGGTATTTCTTTAAGCTGAAAAAGATGGAATAATGAAAGTACATCTTTTCTTGAATTACTTCAAGAAAAATTTATTATCAATTCTCTGATGTATATAAAAGGTGTCCACCACCATGTGAGAAGGCTGGAATGAGTATTGTATCTTCAGAAAGTAGCCTAGGGCCCTAGAGGCTGAGATCATGAGTGAAATATGGTGTTCTTTGATAGTTATTGGCAGTTTATTTCATCATTCTTAGATTCAAAGTTCGCTCTATTCTTTTCGATACACGGAAAAAATTGGTTAGAAGAAGTGACAGTTTTGTGAAAAACAACTTTTTCCGATACACAGATTTAAAACACTCTGCAAAAGTAACTAAAAAAGTTATACTTTTCCAAGTATTTGATTTAGAACAAACTAATTTTATCTAAACTTTATTCGTCGAAAAGCGTCAAAGTTTTATAGTATAGTGTTTAGTTTATCCTTGCGCGTAAAGCAATATTCCAAACTATTACAAGATAGAAAACTGCAACAAGCATGGGCAGCATTTACGTTTCTAATACAAACTTATACTAGTACATAAAATCATCATATATCCCTATTTTAGTTTAAAAATACACTGTAAAGAAAATCAAAGTTTACATACTTTTCTTGGACTATTTAAGAACCTGGCTTCTCGTAAATCTTGATTTTCCAAGCTCTCATAGCTACTGCAAGCTCCTCAAGATGCTAAACTGCATATTAACTATATCTGCATTCCAAGAACTAATAGAAAATTTGTCAGGATAAACACCTGAAGTATTAGAATATTCAGACAGAATGCCACAATTTAAGTGTGATTTAATACAAGCTTAGAGAACATTATCATCCGAGTCGATTGCTCCTTACGAAAACACATCCTAAAGAACTTTTGCCTCGTATGTCACATTCACACTTCAGTCGAGCACCATTGGACCTAATACAAGTGGTTCGGTTCTTCCTATATTGTTTTCCATGCAGATGACTCGAACTTCATTTTTAACGATTAAACGACCCTAACGAGCATATGAAAGTTAAATGCAAACAGATTTTTCTATTTTAAAAAAAAAGAAGTTTCTTACCCATCATCAAAATGTTGTTAACCTTCAGGCTGAAAACAAGGCCTGCTTGAAATTTCTTGAATTTTATCCTTGACTGCGTCGGTAAAAGTGGACAATTCATCGCCATAAAAATTGATGCCTTGAAAATCATCACCAATTTGAGAATAGTTAATGTAACTGGACTGAAGGGGTTCCCTCTGAGTAAATATCTGGTTCGGGCCGGAGACTGTCGGACCTGTAAAATGCAATGGCAGAGTATTCGTAACAGAGTACTCTGTGTTCGCAAATATCCTCTGCAAATTTGTGTCAAATGGCGACAGAAATCCATCCTGATAATTAGGATAGCTTAACAAATCCTCCTCATGAGCTTCACTTGTTTTTCTTGCTGAGTTTAAATCACCATCTGGCCAGGCCCGGTTCTCCGTAGACGAAGAAAGGATTGTTTCATTAACCAATGAGCCCAAATCCGAAATGGGATTTTCCAAATTGATAAATTTGTCAAGCTTCTGCATTTTCTGAACACTGGAATTTTCCGGGGCCTGATTCTCCGCCGTGTCTAGCGAGTCGATTGCAGATTTCGCCTCCTTCATAAGCCAATCTATGGCTTTACTAGGCCGGTCATACCCCAACCTGTCCTGTACGGATACACTCAAAGTTTCATTTCCTATACATTCTAATCATACATTACAGTATCAATAATCAATATTTGAAACCCAAGATGGAATTATAAATGCATACTTGTACGTCGTAGAATTGAATGGCAGTTCCAGGGGAGAGGCGAACGCGCCGGTCTTTAGGCCCCCTAGAGGTGCAAACTTTGCTATGGCGATCCTTTCTGCTACTGGACTGCACAATGCGGCCACTGTGGACTTGGATTAAGTCGGATTTTCGCCTTTTGGGTTTGAGTTTGGGGGCGGAAAAGTTGAAGCCGTCGCCAAAGTTGCAGCTTTCTTGCATAAAGTTTGGATTACTAGGTAACTGATGATCAAGCTGGTGATGATAGTAAGTAAAGAAAGTAGTAGGATCAGTGCAAGTAGCAGCTTTTCTTGGTTGATTGATGGAGGGATCCATGAGAAGTGATTGTTGTTGTGGATGATGTGGATGATGTGAGGTTTTTGATGGTATAGTTTGTGAAAACTTGTGAAGTTTTTTGGGGTTGAAAGAGTGCAGCTCAGAAGCCAATGAGGTCTCAAATTAATAAGTGATTTTTATAAGTGCAAATGCTGACTGAGATGCCTGTGCCTCTGTGCAACACGTGTATATGTCTGTGTTGGAGGGAAATATTTACCATCACCAGCTTTTGATAGCTGCTTTCTCTTCTTGGGAATTTCTCTTTCTTTTTTCATCACAAATCATGCTTATTTCAAGTGGCACTCAAAAGCTCAAGGGCCAAATTATAATAATTGACCCCTTTTTTTCCAATGGTATGGGATAAATAGGCTAGAGGGGTCAGTCCGGATAACTAATGTTGTTAAACAAGCCGAGTTCAAGCTCGGCTCGATAACAAAAACGAGGAATAAAATGAGTTTGAGCTCGAGTTCGAGTAACTTTTAACGAGCTCGAAAGTTAATGGACCTTAAAGCCCTTTTTCAAGCCTTAACGAGCTTTTTCAATATAATAAGGCTTACCGAGCTTTATCGAGTCGAACCGAGCTCGGCTCGTTAAACTAACAAGCATAAAACGAGGCTCGACCTCGGCTCGTTTACCTTATCGAGCGAACCGAGCTCGAGCCTTCACGAGTCGAGCCCTCGGTAAGGCTCAGCTCGCATAACATTGTGTGAGGAACACTTTTCTATAACAGTCTTCGATATTGTAATAATTACATATATACAATTTCATCTATATATCATCCGGATATAAGTGCTGAAGTTTATTAAAAAGTTTATAAAATACGAATTTATTACGATGTAAACATTATAGTACAAGCAGGCGGTTCTGATGTGACTGAATACGTTCACATAAATGGCTTACAAACATGTTCACATTAATAAGAAAATGAGATACTCTGTTTGGATTACAATAAAGGAAGACGATAATCTATTGACTACATAAATTGAGTTATTATTAAGCTAGACGATTAGGTATCTTGTGTTTGATAAGATAGATGATTAAGGGACTCACTAGCACTCGATAAAATTTTGAAATTATTGACTTTTCTTAATTCAGTTATAGTAACCAGAGTTTTGAATTAAAAAAAAAAAAGTCTTTCACTTTTTTTAATAAACCGAACTATATATTAGTCAAGAGTAAAGTTACATTAAAAGGAAAAATGACGAACCCACAGGCGGGCGATCAACGACCCATGAAAGGGATAAAAATTCCTACGCGCTAAAATGCACTAATTAAGAGAACTATTAACTGATAAGGCCGCGGCCATATAAGAGCTGATTTCCGAAGGAGTAAAAATCCATAAACCTTCAAGAGGCATCCAGATTGACAAAGTCATCATCATAGCCATCCGCTTCGTCGAGAAGGTCCTCCTATCGACGATTGGTGGCTACACGCATGGCAAGCAAAGCCCTAGCTTGCGACTGTGAAGTAGAACTATGACCCTTGTCTGGAGGGCGATTTCGCTGTTGTCGATCACGTGCTAGAGGTATGGAGTCCTGAATGCGCGAGTTGTGAACATCAGATATTCGTGGATCAGGTGAGGGCGTAGGTTGATCAGAGTTAACCACCGTATTGGACAGAGCAGAGACAGGGTGTTGTAGGGTGGTTGCAGGCAGCGGTACTTCTGTAGCGGCATTTTGACCACCAGGTGTTGTTGTTGTGTCTTCCAACTAAGCTGAACTGTCCAGAGCAGCAAAACTATTGTTTGTGTTAGCAGATACACTAATATTCCATTTTGGGACAAAAGGAACTTTACGTTAGGGAAAAAAAGTCTTCACTCAATGTTAAAATTATTAATTACTGTAACATTACGTTCGGGACTTAAGGCTTAATTTAACTTTCTAACTCAATGTAAAGCCGTCCGTGATCAGTTTGTGCATCTACATTGGGATAATGGCAAATGATAGTAACAACACAGTGTTGAATGTTATTGTACCAGATAAAAAGCTGTTATACAGAAGTGCAGGAAACATGTGTTGCTTAAAGAGATTAGCCTAAATATTTAGTGTGTGTTACTTTTATGTATGAGTTGACGATCGAGAGATATATGATAAATAAATGCCATGCTACCATACAAAGCGGTATGGCATGCTTTGATTTCGACACGCACAAAATGTTACACCAAATTGTACAAACAAACTCATCAACGTACAAAATATGATACTTCCTCCCATATTTCCATTTCTTCACCATTTCTATGTAACTCTAACCATCAGGACTCTTCCTCACTACTTTTATGCTTACACACCTCCCCTTTTATAAAGTCAGATACCCAATAGTTAAACGATATATGAAAGTGTTGCAATTCCACTATGTAGAATACTTATGGTATTCAGCCTAACTAGTCTCAGGTTGCCAACGAACGAGGTTGGCACAACCTAACAATGTAATCTTGCAGATAACCTTAACTAAATTGCTAAGAACTTTATTAAAGCAATAAAGCATGACGAAGAACACATTAACTTAGTCTGGATGTAATCTCACCCAGAAGCACACACGTGCTAAACAGCTTGATAGATAATATGAGTTACAAGAATGAATTCCTAACTCCAAACTCTTTATCTAAGCAAATACAAACTAAGAGCAATATGCAATGACTTAAAAGTTAAAGATATTAAGTTTGCGTAAATACAAAAAACAAACTAAGACCCTATATATTATAAGTCTTGGTTGTAGAATCCTAATAGAATTGTGTTGCCATATTAGACTCATTGAAGAAATCTTCTCCAGGTATCTTCCCAAATAGAGTTATTTTCTTTCAATAACTTATTCAAAGATCTTCTGTAAATATATTCAAGTATTTGAGAAGTGGCAAGACTCCTAAAATAGCCGACACAAGTGTAGACATTTTGCGGTTGCACTAACCACATTAACCACAAATGTGGTTGTGGCAACCTCGAATCATGGTTGACTCAACCCTGAAAAAGTCTACACTTACCATATACACTCGAATGGTCGAATGTTGGAAATTGTGTACTCCCTCCGTCTCACAAAACTTTACCCACTTTCCATTTTTGGATGTCCCACAAAACTTTACACATTACCAAATAAGGAAGCTACCCCACACACTAAAACATTATTTTAACGTCAATACACTTCTTTATCACCACACATTCTCAAAAAGTAACTTACCCCACTTACTTTTTCACTTTTACTTCATTACTTTATCATATTTTCTTAAACTGTGTGCTAACCCTAACGGGTAATGTTTTGTGGGACTGAGGGAGTAGCACTCAGGAGAGTATCTGGTGGAGAATGGTGAAGCAAACTTGAGTAAACGTAATGCTGCAGAATCACGGGTTGGCCCGATTTCACTGAGATAATATTTGCCCTGTATTGGTGCTCACAGTCCAACAAAT
>JAYMSL010004428.1:0-11115 GCA_036897195.1 Plantago coronopus | reverse complement strand
TATTCTGTCTAATTAAGACCAAATATTTATTTATATTTGTTTGAATATATTTAAAAAATTATATATGCATGTATAATAGCTTGATTATGATTCATTGGATGATGATGATGGTGTTCAGATGATAACATTGTATATAAACTCTCTGATTCAAAGCTATCCTTAATTTTTAAATAATGTAGGGAAGAGTAGACCATATGCATGTCTTGATATTGAAATCTTTTAGTTTTTTAGTTTTTCACTGTATTCCTTACGTGTCACGTATTTGTTTAAAGGTGTTTGAGTTCAAAATATTTCGTAAATATTTGTTTTAATTGACATAAAATTTATCAATATTACGAAAATTATACAGACATACACAATTATATACGTTCAGGACCAGACATTAAACTGTATATTAAGTCTAAACCATGTACACTACTAAACAGTCACTAAGATGTACGAAGTGCAATACCTGAATCCACTTCGCAACATGAATGTTATATCGACAATGCTAGAAAGATAACCGTGCATCATACACACTAGTAAGCCTTACATTTTTAAAATCTTTGTACACA
This sequence comes from Plantago coronopus, assembly GCA_036897195.1. NCBI lineage: Eukaryota > Viridiplantae > Streptophyta > Magnoliopsida > Lamiales > Plantaginaceae > Plantago > Plantago coronopus. The sequence goes on along the minus strand of JAYMSL010004428.1, from coordinate 10,561 downwards.
TGTATATAATCTCTCGAGGATATGTATAAACATGTTTGTGTAGTGGTGAACGAAAATTTATCAATAAGTTAATGTCATAATTAATTAGAAGTTTCTGATTAAGCCGTGAAAGGTGATATATTGTTGAACAAAGTGTCTTGATTTAAGAAAAGTTATTTCACCCACCCACAAGAATGGACCATTGGTAAAAACTTATATTAAAGATAAACCCACCGACCAGACGTGAACTTTAGATCATGTTTTACATAAGGTTCACATTTTTATGACAAATGGAGAATTCATAACTATTCCCGCAAACAATTCGATTCGCGTATCTTGAACTCAAATTGAACAGTGTTAATACGAGATTTATAAGGTGTTCGATAAATAATAAATTTCGGTAACGAATGGCAGAGAGAAGGATCAGATGAGCAAAGAGACAAGGGGAAGATCCCATAAAAGAGAGAACAAGAGGTCAAAAGGAGGAGACACCCACCCCCACCCAGGGGACCATTCAACACCTCTCTTTGACCCATCAGTATTCATTCATATTCTACTAGTACGATGAATAAAGCTAAAACCCTCTGTCCCAAACTCAAATTACCATACTGCCCCTCTAAGGTAACAGCCGAACAAAATTTGCAACCAAGTGGGCTTCTGACGCGTATTCAGTTGCATTGAATAGGGCAGGTACCCTTGGGGAGGGACCAGTCCCTGGGGTGGGTCTATTGGGGTAGCGTTTCCTCATTTGCTTTGGCAATCTGATTCTGTGTAGGACTCATCAGATTACCTTTACAAGCAGTAAGTTTTGTACTCCACTGGTATTTTTAAATTTATTTACCTATTAGCAGTAATTTTTAAACCAAACTTTGTTACAGTAAAAGAAGGGAGACAGATGATATTGTATAGTTGGACAAAGTGGCCAATAACAAGAAACATCAACACATCTTTTTCCCACTTTGCTTTCTCTTCTTTTCAGGCCAACTTGAATTTACAAATATGAATATCAACCCTCAACAATTTAAAGGAGGGAGGAAAAGCAAATGTCCATATCTCACTCTACACAAGATGGCACCAGAAATACAGATTATATATACTCAACTTTATGATAATTTCAACACCTAAGCTGTGAAAAACTTAAATGAATGAATCGCAGCTAGTTGATAATAATAAGTTAGGGTTCGAGTCACCGACTATGAAATGCACGTCTAGAAGGACAGTTGCAAAACATACCCTGAATATTGACATTATATACACATACATACAAATAATTACCTAGAAAATGGGTCAAAGCAACAAAAAAGAATGATAAATTTATAAACCTATCCTCAACTTTTTTTTACTTTTCAAGTTTAGACTGTACAATTTCATTATTCAAATCCCCTTGCCACAGTTTGAATCTTTTTTCTGGGGGAAACAACAGATGCTCTGTTCCCTATACCTATCTTTCCAAATCTTCACATTCTTGGTGCTCACACCAAAATTTACCCACTACCTCCACAAAAAGGAACAACCCCAAAGAACAAACAATATTAGTTATTTCTCCTCCCCACATTTCAGATTTACAGAGTACACTTACTTTCAACAATGGCTGATCCTTAAAAACTCAGCCCCTGTTCAAACCGGCCTTCTTCGGCTTGAACAGGTCTTCTCCCAAGCAAACTCGATATTATTTACCCATATACTTCCCTTGGCCTGTCGTGATTTCTTGAAGCGGTTTGCATTAGCCGGGGCATCAAGATTCGATCCAGAATCTTCTGTCATTTTTACTCTTTTCCTTAAAGGCAATGATGCCCTCATCGATCCTCTCTGAATATTCTTCCAACGAAATCTCGAAATCTTTTGGAATATAGTTTCGGGTCAACGGCTGAAATTGAAGCTGGGTCAACTTGCAATGACTTGTATGCATGTTCTAGCTTCTTGCTTATGTCATAATCTTGTAAAATGTCAATTATCCCAAAGTAGAGAACTACTTCATAGTTTTCACCACCATGAAAAGAGTTGAAATTGCTCAGCCGGCCAGCACACTGGTCAAAATCGCTCCTCCGGGCAACTTTCTCTGCTCTGGCTGGCATATTGGCACCTAACCTAATCAAAGGTTTCCTGATCGAAGAAATGCATAAAACAAGTTAGGCAAAAGTTTACTAAGATTCAAACAATCCAAGTGTTGAGTGAAACATTTTCACCCGTAATCACGTTTATAACACCAACAAATAAATAACTACGGGGTTAACTACAAGCTTCTCTTATCCACCATCAAAGCATAGCATGCTACGATCATACCCCACCATCAACTATCATTATACTAACAAACTCAATGATATGACAACCCATACTAATGCCCAACCAAAAATCTATGGAAGTTTAATCATTGATACACTAGCAAATCAAAGACACACCTCATGTCACATATCTGAGTATCCAGCTAAAAGATATGCTTATGTGATATACTACAGCTAAAGCCTACTTCAAATATTAGAATGTAACTTGAACTGATTTACCTGCCAGCTAAAACACGGTCCATATCTTGTAATTCAGCTTCAAGAAAACGACATCCACGCATGAACTTTTCATTTTGGTAAGAGTCACTCTTCCCTAATGAATGCAACAGATTCAAGTTAGGAATCCGAGAGAAGAACTAAGACAATAATCAAAGTAAATAATGATTATAGTAGGTATTAAATTACCTGTTCGCAACATAAAAGTAGATAAACCAATTTTATCTCCGGTACTCTCGTCACGAAAATGAAGACCCACCAAGAGACTATAATCCATAATTCTCTCAGCCTCCAAGAATTCGCAATCCTGGTCAATCTGCCTGGAAAAATTATCAATTCCGTAAGAACGTAGCAAAGAAAAATAGATGATGCACATAAGAGTTATATAAAACTCACTTGATCAGTTCTTGATACCGATTGGTCTGAAGCCGGAACACATAGTTTAGGTCCAAGTCCTTGAGAGTTGTGGTTTCATCAATCTCACCCACTGGCTTGTCTGTCATGCGGCCATGAGAAGAACCTTTCAGATCAAACCTTCTATGGATTCGGTATTCTGAGCAGAACAAGTTTCCCATAACAACGAACCGAGTCTAATTTAAGAAATCATGATACCAATCAGTTTTATGCAATCACAATTTTACTAGATAACTTAAACATCAGGATCGCAAACACACCTTGACGCCACCAACTGGTTTGACACAATGAACGCCATAAAACTTGGTTATGAGAGAATTTTCGTAACGAGAGACGTGCTTGTAATAACTAGGAAGCATCTTGATAAGCACCTGAAAAAAAACAAATAAACATCAATGTTACAAACACTATTGACTATTCCATTGTAAAAGTTATTTTGAAGGAGAAATTTCAAGACAACAAAAGCTACACAGAATTACTAGAGTGCTGTACTTATCCAAGATGAAGCAATGCATTCTTATATCAATTTTTAACTTTCAACTAGTCAAAGGTTAGCAAACAAACCTTGACTTCCGATTTCTTCACAGTTTTGATCATGAATCTATCATCCTGTGTCAAATAAAACCAGCTTCCACTCTTCCCAGGGGAGGATAGCTCTCTGAGAGCATCATTTCCGCAAACGGCTAACATGTAGTCTGCTGGATCCACTTGGAATAGGTCTCTTAAATGTCTAATAACACAACAAAGAAAGAAACATTCAATTTCATAATCAAATCTAAACTTAGATTCCTACAATGATGGATATACTAAAAACAAGAAAATAAAAGGCACCATAACCATTTTTACAAGAACATGAGATTACCTGAAGACAGCAGGACAATAATCCTTCCACCTGAACTCAGGAGATTGATGCGGAGGTGTGAGTTTAGATCCTTCCGATGGAAATCTAGTCCAGAACTTCTCCTTAGGATCGAAATCACCCTGCTTAAGAGGGCGCATTATCGAACCGAGCTTCCCAACCGAATACCTGAGCATTCATCAAACAAGAACACAGTCAAACTACAATACTGAAGACAACACTATAAACAACAGAAATATTCAACCCAACAAGCATTACAAGAATCAATCATCTCTCATTACCTTATACCCAACTGGAGATTGAGCATTAGGTCATAATGTTTATGCCCTTTCGATATCGTGTGGCCTGGTTTCTTTACCTCACCACCATTATAACAGCAAGGATTCCTCCTAAACTGCTTAAGAGTATCTGGATCCACTGAAAACCCATCCCTATACAACATAGATGCTTCCACATTATCAATAATATCACAAGTTATATCCCCAGCTTCACCATCCGACTCCCAGATGCAAATCCTCGGAAATGGCCTCTCGACGACACCATCGTCAACTGAAGACCTCTTCTTCCCAGCTATCACAGTTTCCTCTCCCAAAACCATCAAAGGAGCTGATAACTTCTGGTTAAAATACCCCTTCAGAGCCTCCTCCTGGCCACTCCACTTCTTATTCTTATTACTTGCAGGGTAAAAAGTACCATTCAGAGTCTGATTCTTTTTAACAGAACCAGAATCATTACTTGACCAGCATCCAATGTAACAGCTCCCATCAGGCCAGGTGAAAACTCCATGGCCTCCAGGAACACCATTTTCCCAATTCCCATCATACCTGTTCCCATTACTCCACACCAAAACACCTCTGCCATGAATCATCCCATTTTTCCACTCTCCAATATACTCATTCCCATTCTTCCACAAATACTTCCCTTGTCCATCTTGCAAATTCTTCTTCCAGTGACCCTCATAATAATCTCCATTACTATAATGCTTGATACCATACCCATGCTTCCGATCTCCGAGCCAAGACCCTTTATACAAATCCCCCTCCGGACCAATAAAAGTACCCTTCCCCTCCATTTTGCCAGCCTTAAACTCCCCCTCAAACGTCGCTCCAGAAGGCCAAGAGAATTTTCCTTTCCCACTAGCCTTCCCCTTCTTCCAGTCCCCTTCATACATGCACCCATCTCGCCACAAATACTTGCCGGGTCCGTGAGGCGTGTGGTTAGAGTAAGCACCGATGTACAGATCTCCGTTGGCCAACTTCTTCTCCACAACGTTACTCACGTTCTCGTCCGAAATAGAAACCGTCGTGGGCGTCACCCGTCGAGAAGTGGCCTGGGATTTGCTCCTGGGAATAATAATCACTGATCTGGGCGTTGTGGAAGTGGTTGTCGTGGTGGTGGTGTCATCGTCGGTTTTTTCTACTGGGTTTACACACAAAATTGGTTGACGCATTTTATCAAACAGGGTGAAGGCAAGAAATTAGCGGAACAAAAAAGCGAACTAAGAAGAGAGAATTGGATTGATTGGTAGAGAGATGAAGTCCGGTAGCATTTTGGTGAAGAAAGATAATGAACAGTAGCGTTGTGTAAAATGGGGAAGAGAGGGGAGAGAGAAGAAAGGAAAGAAATGTTGTAGTATCACAGTTTGAGCTTTTGCTTTGGGAAAAACGTTGTTATATTGCCTTTTCTCTGTCTTATGTATATTTATGTCATCTGTCCTAAACATACATTATACAAAATACACATATACATACATAGATACATACATTACAAGACATACATACGATACGAGCGTCGTTTCTGTGACCTGACAAAAATACCCATATACCCTCTCTCTTGTAAAATTCACGTCACCTCAAATTTTACTACTAACATAGATTTCGTCCTACTATTTCATTTTCATATCCGCATGGTTAACCTTTTTAACCATTTACCTTTTGGATTTTATTGCTTTGGTTGATATTAAATGTAGGTTGGTTTATATATTCACAAAGGATGTTAGTTATTAATGAATGAAAGGAAGATTTCGCGATTTCTTTTTTACATTTCATAAAATCTTCATCTAGTCAATTAATAAAAAAATGGTTAGATGTGATTAATAGTCGTAGTCGTAAATAAGAATAGGAAAAAAAAAGTGTTCCGACAAGATAAAATACCATGAAACCAAGTACGAGGTAAGTATTTTAGTCTATTTCATTTTCTCGTCTTTGAACTTATAGTTTGAATTAATTATAAATAATATTTCTCATATATTTGTATAATATTATAAAATGAAAATCTAAAATGTAATATAGTAGTATGTACTACTCCCTCCGTCCGCTCAAACGAGCCCCATGTTGACTTTGACACGATATTTAAGAAGAGTAGTAGTTTATTGGTATATAGTACAAGTGGGGTATAGTGGAGTAATTAATGGGAAAAAAAAGTAGTATAAGTGGGGTTGAATTGTGGTAGTATATTGATATATAGTACAAGTGGGGTAGAGGTGTTTGATTTAAAAGTAATAAAAGGTTTCCATTTTTGGACATGTGGCTGGATTGAGCGGACGCCCAAAATGAAAAGATGGGGATGGATTGAGCGGACGGAGGGAGTATTATTCTATCATTTTTAGATACCATGTAAGTAATGTGATTGGAGAAGTTCGTTGTGTGATCGTTTAAGATTTAGAAGTTACGATGAGTCCAAATTAGTTCATTGTCTGGTTTCAAGCGTGTACAAAATGTCGTTAAGTTATTAACCGTAAGTATCGAACTCACCAAATCAATAATGCATATCCAACCTCGATAGGTGTGAATTATATTCATCAAATACATTCTTGATCGTTAACTTTAACTGAATTTTGTGTTCAAGCCAATTGTAGAAGAAGGTTCAAACACTTTCCATTGAACTCAAATGTTAATAACTCATGAATTTTTGTTTTGCATTTTGACATTTAAAATCAACGTCTTTTTTTTTTCTTTTTCTTTCTAATTCATTTTCAATTATATAAAGCGTGGTTCGTAAAATTGTACACATAATATACGCTTAATATTATGCTATTGCTAGGTCCATCGGATTTTTTTTAACAACAAATCTAACTACAAATACAATATTATACTCCAATATCACCTTCTTTGTTTTGAACTTTGAAGTGGTAAAATGATGTAAAAGTGTTCATCAAGGTACAGATCACCCAAAACCATCAATCTAAACCATGCCATAAAATTCCTCGAACCACCACCCAAACCATCTTCGGGTACAAGAGAAGCAAACAAATTTTGCCTCCTCAAAAAACTCAAAAACCTTGTACGGTGAAAAGCCCAAAGGGGAAAAAAATTACAACAATTCGGAGCGTGCCCTAAAACACTCGTACTAATCTAAACAACACTCTTGACCTCTCATTTGCTACTCCAACTCCCCTTAGATCGATTTGATGTTAACTTATTAAAACATGTATTTCGAATAGCTCTCGAGTTTTTTAAAATTTATATCAGAGTGTTATATACCGTGTGTCTTTTCTTTTTTGTGTTATGAAAAAACAACTCTCCAATAACTGCCTCATTGCAAAGTTATGATATGCGACATTTCTTTACAATGAAAAGTATACAAAATATGAGTGAAAATGACAAACTTATTCCTAGAAGAGGTAAAAAGATTCAAAAGTGACATGTCGGGAATAGCAAGGAAGTGGAAGAGGAAGGACATGATAGTTTTCGTTTCTTACAAAATTCCTCAAATTGATTGGTAAAATGACATTTTAAAAAAATCACCCATGTAAGTTTTTGTTGCTTATTTTTTACTAAATTCGTCGACATCTAGGTGAACTATCCTCGGCCATGTGTTTGTTGGTGATTCTTTCTTCTGTAAACCCCACAGGATAAGCATATGTAACGCGTCATTAATAGTACCAATTAAAGATCATCTCTGCTTAATTATGCTTAGTTATGGTCAATAATTCTCCTTAATTGTATTCTGTCCATTACTTTAATCGTAGAATCCGAGTCGTCTTAATTAGTTTGGTAAAGAAATAATACTCCACTCCTCATAATTGTGCTATTACTATTATTTTTATTCTTAGTAATATTCTATTATGTTGGTGTTTATAGCATCATGTAATCATCTAGTTTAGAGAATTAATTTGACTATTTGTTCATTGACTAGGATATTTTTTCTTTTTGAAGCAGCCAAAGAGTAAGTATATTAAAAGGGAGAAGAAATAAAATGTACAGTGAAGTAGCTAATGCAAAGCATAGCAGAAACTACAAACTCAAAACCAGTATCTAGTACCTACACCTAAACCAAACATAGTTCAGGGTGCAGGAGCCACACTGTATACCCAGAACCTTCCACAATTCTCCCAGCATTTTTTAGCCACCACCGAACTGTCTGTCCGTATTATTTTATCCGCAACCTCCGAAGGCGTATACACGCAGCTGGCAAAGAGCAGAGCATTTCTTGCTCGCCAAATTTCCCATAATGTTGCTTGACAAATGAGTCGAGCTTCTAGAATCCTTTTCTTGCTATGGCCCAAAGATGCAGATTGGAGGAGTAATTTACAAGATGAAATATCCGAGCACGACAGGTTACACCAATTCGCAATTTTAATCCATACCTCTTTCGAAAAGCTACAGTTTATGAGAAGGTGGAGAGAGTCCTCCTCAACTCTATCACACCGTTTGTACGAAATGGACGTCTCTTCATGAATTATTCCACGAGAGCGAAGATTCGACCAGGAGGATATTCTGTCCAGCGTAGCAAGCCAGACAAAGCAGCTGACTTTCGAAGGTATACCTTTGATCCAGACACAGCTCATCCACGAGAAGGCCTCCTCCAGCAGTACGGGATACGTTCGGACAGATTCAATCCCCTGTTTATAGCCCTTTTCACTGAATAATCCCCGCTGCACCACCTCCACACATCACGTACATTTGGTCGAAAAGAGAAACGGGTGTAATAAGATCTCCAGATTTTCCACAGCCCACAATTCTGACCCATCCGAATCTCTCCGCCAGCACCAAGAGAAGTCCTGATCAATACGACTCCTTACCGAACAATTTTTGACAGTTTCCAAAACATACAAGTTCTGAAAGTTCTCCTTCAATATGTATCCTTTATCCACCCACGGGTCGTCCCAAAAACTCGTGCTCTCCCCAGTTCCGACACATTTAGACAGATTATCCCTGAACCAAGGTTGGGAAAACACTTTACTCACCAGATTAAACCACCATGAAGACCAGTTAGCCGCTTTCTTTCCAGTGATCATCCATCTATTCAAACAGCTCACAATGTCCCCATATTTTGATGTTAACACTTGACTCCATAAGCCCTTCTTGGTCAGTAACGCCCAGCCCCACTTCCCGACCAAAGCGTGATTAAAACACCCCAAATCCCGGACACCCAGACCCCCTTCATCTTTACTACTGCACACAGTAGACCAATCCGTCCAGTGAATTTTGCGCGCTCCATCCGGCTGCCCGCCCCAAAGGAAGTGGGATTGAATACTCACCAGTTTATTAGTGATGCATTTGGGCGCAATAATATGGGATAGAAAATACAGCGGCAAGGATCCAACGACCGATTCCAGCAAAGTCAGTCTTCCACCAAATGATAAGTAGTTAAACTCCCATTTTTTCAATCTTTTCGAAACCTTTTCGACCACTATGTTCCAACTAGCAGCTCTATTTTCACTTGCACCGATAGGTAGGCCAAGATAAGAGAAAGGGAGCGTACCTTCAACACAGTTTAATTTATTAGCCCACCTGGAGCTAACCGCTGACTAGGATTCTAGGCCTCAGTGATTCTTGAAGTTTAAAAGAGAGAGGATGTTGCGAATACTAATAAAACACATCTACTATAACAGATCAACTTTAACAAGTTAAAATTTCCAGTAATAAGCTGTAAGCATACATGTCTAGTATTAATAATCGTAAGATTGGTGAAAATCCGCTTTCTCAAGTAATTGTAAGACGTGTGTATGATAAAACAATTTGATAAGGTTTTTTTTTCGTTGGTATCTACTCAATCAAAGAACAACAAACATCTAAGAAGTTTTTTTTTTTGAAGAGGCAAAGCTATCCTACTCCTACACCAACCTACACTAACTATACTAACCCAACACTACCTTATCACCACATCAATACCAACCTTATAACACCAAATAAATCTCCACCTCCGGGAATCGAACCCGGGACCTCTCACCAATACACCTTACACCTTACCACTGCACCACCCATGGGTTCAACATCTAAGAAGTTTTACAGACTATGACTAGGTTCCACAACTCCTGATCGACTGATTGACACTCGGTTATATTTTAGAGTTATCGAGATTCCTTAACTTAGGAATAGTAACCGAAGTTTTGAGTATGTAAAAATAGAGTAAATGAATGTCAAACACAAATTTTACTATTATACTAAGTTAAAACTTTAACCTAAACCGAGAGCCAAACACTCCGTGAGTGTTTTACACATGAGTATAATTGTTTTATACAACTTTTTTTCATTTGTATAGAGAAAAAATATATATGTGTTTCCTAAGGTGGACTTTATTATATTTTTATCAGAAAAACATAAATCTATTTGGGAAACTAAATATATAATTAATTAGATGGCGTGGAACAAACTCTGGCAGTATTTCAGCCAATCCTTGAACTACCTGAAGCGCCATGTCGATCTTATGATATGGGGTCCATTACTTTTTAATACCTTTTTAAGACGCCTAATTACATTTTAAACCCCACTATCCAAACAATAACATTTTAGTCCAAAATTCAAGTTTTTTGAATTTTTTGTTAAACAACCAAACAAGACTTAAGTAAATAATTTGCATCAAAGTC
>JAYMSL010004427.1:0-11116 GCA_036897195.1 Plantago coronopus | reverse complement strand
TTGTCTATTTAAGCTTTACTTCTCCTTGTATTCATCATGACAATTACTTCTATTATGTAATTGTTCATCAATTTATTCAATAATATGTCATATTTCTTCTGTTCAATAATATGTCATATTTCTTCAGATGGTTATTTTGGTCAAGTAATAAATTAGTAGCTGATTTTAAGGTTATGCCAAATAAATTGTAACTTAATTATAAGTCTAAGACCATCCATGATTCGAGTTACAATTTTAATTAAAATAAGTAGTACTATGTACTTAAGCATTTGATAACTTTTTAAAAAAAATGTTATAATTGCTACTTTCTGAGATGCTTCATTTTAACTTTTTTCTTTTATTAAGTTCTTCAAGATAAAGTTTTTGCAGCATATATGTGGAAAACTTGATTTATCATTGTATTTGAACATATATAGTTTTAGTTTTACATAGAAACATATATTTAAAAAACTTCTACTCATAACTTCATGAATATTCAAACTTAATATATAACGAAAATGTATCTTAATTCTATCATCGTTGATATACATCATATTAAAAGTGGACTATAATCTATAGATTTTTATCACCAAAAATAATCAAAATCAACTCTTTCTAATAAAGTGTTTTCTACTTCTTCGACTTCCATATCCTACTTAGGCAGTTGGGCGTCGTATTAGAGAATCAAAATACATTGGGACGCTAAGCGGTTGAACATGTCATATAGACTCAAAACCGAACCTGGTTGGAAGGTTCGATTGGGCATCTAATAGAGCTATCTTTAATAATGCGCATATGCGACATAGGATATGGGGAGCTCATGGATTGTAGTTGTACACAACAAAAACGATCACTGCAATTATTGAACAAGTCAAATACATGTTTGCCTTTGGATAGGGATAGTTTGGAAGCATTTTACGCGAGTTGTTCCATTTCTCTTATGGGCGTTTACATAGCAAAGTTGGCCATTGGGCATCTATACTATACCCGAATGTTTTTGTGGCAACTTACTATTGTGAGTGTCCTTTCTTTAGCCCTAGGTTCCAATCATTCACAATTTCCTTAGCAACATTGCCTTGCGAGGAATCCGCTTCTTCCAAATGTCCATTTCATCTTGATGGACGTTTTCTTAGCAAAGAAAAATCTACTATCACATTATTCTCTTCTCCATTTATATCATTTCAAAAAAGAGATGTGTATAGATCGAATAAGTGTACTTTTATGGCGTAATACGGGACCAAATTTACTTATGAAACGTAATACGGGACCAGGATTAGCTTTAAAACGCGATTGGTGTGTAGTAGTCAACTTGCACCGATCATTCAACATCAAATGATAAGGATTTGTAACGAAGGAAACACAATAATCGAAGATGAATGGTCCGTTAAGTATCTCCCAACTCCATTGGAAGGTGGGGATATTTTCAGGCGGCTAAGATATTTTGTCATCTTTTCACTGCGGTGTGTAAATCACGAATGCGTAGGATTAGTATGAAGTAAGAATTACACAAATCTCAAATAGTTGATTGATTGTTTGACATACAGTTCTATTCTCTGGGTTAAGGAAACTAATAACCAAGATATAGTAAACCGGAGACTGGTGTTGAGTTGGGTTGTAGTCAATGTTTGCATAGAGTCAAGGAGTTTGTATGTTTCGTAGGAATAGAGTTATAAGGTGGCAGAGTACGTGGTAAGTAAGATGGAGTAACACATTAGAGGTCGGGTGTTTGAGCCCTGACAGAAGCATAAAGTGGTCTAGATTTGGTATAAGGGTAGGAGTAGTGCAGTTAAATTTGACGTTGAAAAAGCTATGTTTAGTAGGAATATTTGGGTAAAGATTAAAGAGTGTGTGAGAATATGGTGTATATTGTATAATTGTGATTAGTTAGGATAAGGATGTTTATTGAGTTTAAGGGAGGGGGTTGTGTTAGTTTAAAGAAAAATTGGCTATAACTGAGAGCCAAACACCAAATATGAAATTTTGCTCGATTAGGGAAACTATACCTTAATCATAACGCCATACCAAATAGTTGGTGAGTAGTGAAAGCTTTTAATTTATTTAAAATGTGTTACATATATGAGTGAATAAATTAGATTAGACTTATCATCGGCACGAGTTAACTTTTAGTGTCGAGTCTTAGGACAAGTTTAAATTTTCTTATAGCACTTTAGGTTAAAAATAACATAACGATAAATTCGATACCAAAATTGAATATAATATCATGTACCCAACGTTTTTTTTTTTTTTTTGAAGAAGCAAATATATTCTAATCCTACTCCTACTCCTACACTAACCCAATACCACCTTATATCCCCACACCAATACCAACCTTATAACACCAAATAAATCTCCACCAACCGTAATCGAACCCGGAACCTCTCATCATTACATTCTGCACCTTATCACTGCACCACCCCTGAGTTCATGTACCCAACGTTTTGATTCTAATCTTGGGCTGTAAAAATTCAAGTACGTACTTTATTTTGTTTTCTAACCTAAAATAGTTATCCATACACAATATGGGAATTGATATATGAAAGAAAAAAATAAAGTCTCCAATCCATAATATACTGAACTCGAAATATGTGAGATAAAAGTGATACCCAACACCCAACTTGATCAAGTCGGGTAGTTAAAAATCCGACCCGAAAGTCCACTCATATCAGATATTTTTTAATTTCCATACATGTATATATAGCTAACCTTATGTTCGTATTATTGTCAACCCTTTTCTCCTATGTTTTAATGATTTATATTTCTCTAGTGATGAATAATTGTACTCTAAAATTAGACTCTTTAGCTTTTTTTCCGAATAAACATCATTCAGTACTATTCTTTATTAGTCTAGATATCATTTCCGTATTGTTCAAAGAAATCAGATATTTTGTTATAGGTCAATAATATTATATATTATGAATCTTGATGAGAAACCTTTATTCTTAAAGTCGTAAAATACGAATCATATATGTGTTTATCAATATGACGAAAGCTAATTTAGGTTACAATAATACTCTTGTGATAGGTACAAAATACCAAGGGAAAAATCAGGGAAGAACAAAAATGAGTATGATGTGTATCCAATAGAAAGGACGGTGGGAAATTAATTAGAATTTAGAATCTTTTGTGTTTCTGGATAAAAGAAGGATCCAATTCTCTTGGTATCCAATGTACCGACTTGCTATCTTTTCACCTGTTATTAATCTTATAAAATTCAATTTTCAGAACATTTCTGGATATCAAGATAGGACCTTTTTTTAAAAATAAAAAAAAAAAAAAATTGGGAACCCGCAGCCACTACCTCTTAGGGTGTGCACTGGGTAAACCCAATTAGCTCACGCAATAGCTGCAAACTACGTGAACCAAGTTAACCGCACAAGTGCGACAGGCTCTGGCCCAGGATGGCATAAACAGAAAATTCTCCTCCGTATCCTCCAACTATTACACACACCATCAATATAACTGTTAGTTCATGGTAAAAATGACAAAAAGAAGCTAATTATGTGAATTATAGATGATAATTGTGCCTTTTTTTTCTTTTTTTGAAATCTATGAACTATAGGTTTTCAAGTGTTGGTTGATCATTTTACCTTTTTACTTCATATTCATTCATTAAATAGTGGTAAGATTATTACAAGTATTATTTTGGTTAAGACCGTAATTATTAAAGTGATTGATAAGATTGCGTCAAGTTGAAAATTACGATTGAAACTTGAAGTTTCTGAATTAACTTAGTTCTGTGATGGTTATGATCATAGCCAAGCTGAGGAACATTTTCTCACTTTCTAGCTGATTATTCCGTTTGCCCATGCAGTCAACTTTCAAGTCAATTTGATCACGTCTCAACTTACATGGTCTACAAATCTTCTCCGCCGAAACATATTTGAAATTCCGACAATAATTGGAGCCAATTGTAAGAATATTCCCTTAAGCAAGAGATTTACATTGTTATCTTGCACTTGTGAACGGATATCTTGTGATTTTGCCCCTTTTTTAAAAAAAGGTAAAAATATATTAAAACTTATATAAGATGTACAGGGAAGAATTTACAACCAGAGAGAACAAGTCTCCACCCTAGAACACCAACTCACTTATTCTATGCCATAATACTTGGGACGCGAATTACCAATTCGTTGCCTCCTTAAAAACCCCCGAGGGAAAACCCATTGGGATAAAACCCTCGTAAGGAAAAAAATTGTACAACCAAATTGATACCAAGTAATTACAATCGAAAAACAACATCTTCCACATATTTATGTACTGTAAATCTTGTTACGTACATAGCCAATGATGTTTCTCGTGAATCACTCATAAAAATCGGTTAAAATTCGGATGGAGGTCGAGATCGGTTAATGCAAGCAAGTTTGCTTGATTGAATTTCGATCGAACACGATTAATAAAATAATATGGTCGACTGCTCGTGAGCAGCTCGCCAGCTAGCTGTATATATCCTCGTGTTGAAATTTTACAGGCTGGTTTAATAGAAGTATGAAGTTCGAGACTTTTAAAGTTTGAGTTGTTAACTACTAAACATTATTTTCAAAATCAAGTATATTATTTATTTTAAACTGATGCGGACCATATGTATCTATCTAAATCCACCATAAGTTTTGTCTAGAATTCATTAACTAATGAAATGACAATAAATAGTTTCATTCCTTAATTACCATATGTGTTTTAATGTTTTGGTGAATAATGTGATACAATCCATCATATGGGACCAAGTTGCCCCAAACTATTAGTTAGAGTTAGACCTACAGTGACCTTTTTATGGGACTACTAATGGATTGTAATGGACAGCTCTTCCCTATACTATGGGACCTAACTTAACACATGAATTTAATTAGTCGACTAGTAAGAATTGAGTGTACACAACATAGTGCATGTATGATATGTTTAGTGTGATCAAGCTAATATGTGGTCCTTGCCTTGGCCACTAATTTCAGAGTTTGACAAACTAATCTTTAGCAGAAATTGGAAGTGTTGCCATAATCACATCTTTCTTAAACATCATTACTTGATCCTAGAATTACTTTAGTTTGTTTCCAATCTTCAAATGGTCGGTTGGTCACAATGTTGACATCCATTTAATCACTCAATTAACTTAATTTCAAACTTCGTTCAGTTCAGTCCAGTTTCGTTCTGTTCTGTTAACTTCAGCTTTGGTTAGTTCAAATTTTTTTACTTCACTTCAGTTAACTTCTGTTCAGTTCAGTTTAGAAAAGTTTAGTTTAGAAATTCTCGACTGAAAAGAACAGGGCTTATAATAACGTCATTAGAAAGATAATTGTGTCTATAATTAGAAGTTGTGTGGATAATTAGAAGTTGAATAAGTTTATAATGTGATGTGAGATGGTCCCAAGAATTACCATAGGAAAGTTGAGATGAAAAAGATGTTGGGAGACGGAATATAATGTTCCAATTCTTAACTTTGTGACGAAGGAAAGATATTTTACCTTTCAGATCTATGCACAAAACAAATTTTAGTACTGTGCATCTCGATCATCCATCGATCCAGGTGGTCCTCCCAAATCTTTCTGCACTTACTTCTTAGAACTGTCCCAAAGCTACCTATGGTGAATTGAACTAAATCGCAACGGTTCTAAGCAACTTCAACTTCATACCATTGCGATCTGTTAATTACCAAAGAAAATCTAGCTAGTTTCTTCTTTTCGTAACAAAAGCTCTTGAATCTTTAAATATGTGACTGGTGTTTTAAACAATTTTTCGTGGTTCTGTATTTCAGAATACGTACCTGACTCATGAGATTGTGCAATGATTACAGAACAAGTTGGGTTGAGGAAAAATGATATATACATGCATGTTCCGCAGCCAATATGAGTGTTTATCTGCATCTTAATAATAACGCTATGGAATGGGGATGATATATATTGATACTATTTCATCTTATTTAAAACTCGGATTTAGAAAAGTTGTAAAATTAAGTTATTTATATTAATTCTTCAATGTATATCAAGCCGACCGTGCCGTTTTTATTCCTTCCATACCTAAAGTGGGTTGGTGTGTGTGTGTGTGCTCTGTTGACCTGCTCTAGTTTGTTCATCTCTAATCTCTTGCCCATTGTTCGCCTACCTTACATTTTTCCGTGGATATATTCACTTTATCTTGGGACTTATCTTCCTACCTAGTTCCTTTCTTCAACCATTAACAAACTTCAACTTTCTTTCAGAATAAAGTCTTCCATTCTGAGTTTTATGGATCAGAATAGATCACCCAAATCTTGCATATTATCTACCATAACTAATTAACTACTACTCTGAATCTAATCCAACACATGCCTGCACCTCACTTGTCTTGCTAATCATCATATAAACTGAGTGTGTGGGAGCAATTTTGCACCAATTTTATTATTCCCTCCGTCCCATTAAAATCTTGTTAGAGTTGGACTTTTTTTTCGAACTCTGACCTTTACCTATGGAAATCAACAAATCTAGTTTCTTGTAGTGATAGTGACACTAGCAAGTATTATCGAATCAGAATTCAAATCTCACACGAATGAACAAGTTTTTGCTAATCTCTATACTAGTTTTGTTAAAACACCATTAGTAGTGGTCTCTCACAATTGTTTCTCAATCTCAATGTTTTCTTTCCAAGAACTATAAGTTTTTCTAGAGACGATTATACATTGAATTAAATGAAGATAATAGAGGACTAAAGACTGATATATAAACTGAATTTCAGATGTTCCGGTTTATACTCCAAGCTTCCAGAGACGGTGAATCGAATTGATCTTCAGACTTCAAAGATGGTTTCATAGTTGCATGTTAATAACTTTTCTCGCTTAAAATATCAAACTTAATCTCACAGTTTATCATCAGTACATGCATATAGTTTAGAAGTAATTTGGGTCAAATAGCAAGAGAGAAAGCATACTTTTACCAGGCATCCAACTGAGCTCAACATATCATCAATTTGGACACCATAAAACGATTTAGCTAGTCAGGATCAATCTACGTTATTAAGTCATGTTTGGAAGTTAATCTAGTCATCTATCCAGATTGCGGTTACTGACTTCAAAACTCTATAATATTCGTGCCAAACATAATAAAACCAGAATAGCATACATCCCACTCTACAAATTGTCTCTTGGAGTTGATTGTAGTAGTTTTCTTTGATGACTTGACTCTCTAAGTACTACTATTCATCATCCTCATCTTTGGAGGATGAAAGGGTGAAGCAGATTCTGTTGTCATGTTGTGTTTTTGTGATTAATTGCATACTGGAGTGCAGTTATCACAATTAATAACACTATTTGGTGGCACAGAAAAACATTATCCATTGTCAGCAGCTTGAGCATTTCAAAAACCTGCTTCAGCCTTCAGTCAATCAATACACAATTTAAGTAAGGCCAAATTACTGAATTAGTTTCTGTTGACTGTTGTAGTCCATTTTTTATTTTTATACAACTCATTAATGATCATTTATGCTGCTACTACTACTGAGTACATTTGCTATAAAGATATGGTTCATGCATATGTGTAGAAATGATTATAGTGCATACTCCTTAGGTCCGGTTAATAATGCTACATTTTGTAAATATATGCTAAACAGTCAACTTATATAATAAAACATTTATACAATAAATATGTGGAGTTATAAGATGGCGTAAGGATAGTTGTCGGTAGGGGAGTATGTGCAACTAAAATGTATGGTATTCGAGCTATGTGGGGCACAACTTCTGTGCCAAATTCTTGAGAAAGTTGGGTTTTCCTATAACTGTTTTTAGTGAGCTCTTTATTGGAGAATTAATACAAATGACTAAATTTCACACCTCACTACAAGTTCAGAGGTGTGGAATTTAGTCATATAGCAATTCTCCAATACTCTAAGATGTTTCAAAAATGTAACGCAGTGTTTTAAACTGTTTTTTCTTTTTGATTATAGAAAAAAGATATCTTGAATAAGAATGTTTTTACTTAATTTGTAGTAATATAATTTCATTATTAAAAAAAATCACTAGTTTGTAATGTTAATATCTTGGTGCTCTACTAAAATAAATTAAATTTTAATAGACGATATCTCGTAAAAGTTCGTATATCAGTATCCATGACAGGGTGTAGACGAAAGAGCAGTTGCATGAACCTACAAAATCAAAGTACTAGTCCAACACAGGTCCATTTCGCAAGTCATGTGTAGTAGCTGTTTCTTCCAGTAGTAAGTTGAAACAAGTCTTCTAACTTCTGGGAACTTAACAAAACTTACATAAATAATGTCCATATAAAAACGAAAACAAAGATTCTTGACAAACAGATACAGACATTCATAATTGCTACACAACAACAAGCCCTTGTCCGTTGACTCGTATGTCTCTAACATCCGCACGCCATTTTTTAATCACCGTTTGTACTGTTTAACTTTCTGTGCCAAAAGGTTGTGTTCTTGAAGAAAATATTGCTTCTTATTTTGTTTCATTGGAGCTTTTTTTGGTTCAAATTTTCAATAAAGTGTACACGGGTTTGATTTATCTCGTTGTTTACTTAGACTATAGGGCTCGATTGTTACAAGCACTTGCAACTAAATGGAAGATGATGGAGTATTATAAATTGTAGAATATATGTTTGCATGTGAAATCTAAGAAAAATAATGGAGTGTAGGAGTTCTAGTAGCGGGAGTGGACGTTCATCTACCCTTCATTATGTGTTCAACGCAACCTTATCATAATTTCATCATCTCTTTAGTTCATCTTAAATTTAAGTTTGGTCAGTTATGCTCTAATCCATTGAGTTTAGTTCAATTCAGTTCAATTTCATTCACATTACAAGTCTATTCAGTTCAGTCCATTCAGGTTCATTCAGTTCACTTCAAGTCCTTTCAGTTTAGTCCAATTCAGATTCATTTAGTTCAGTTTAGAGATTTTCAGACGAAATTGAACAGAGCCTAAATATGTTTGGTGAATGTCAGTAAGGTGATTAATTAGGTAACCGACTCTACACGTGTAGCTTTTCAAATAAAAAAAATAAAATGATTGATTAGCTACCAGTCACCTTATCGGCTATCAGCCATACCATATTAGTTCGTTTTGCAAACATATACCACATTATTTCAACCGTTAGACGTGTAAAACTAAGATTTATTCATTAGTTGTACACATCAATAACTTTCAACTACATTTAAATTCAAAACTCTCACAAATAGATTATTTACTACACCGATCACTAGTGTTAGTACAAACTATAAATAACATTCTCCATCTCTTAAAATAATTAAGCGAACATAGTCATTTGTATGTCTCACGCTTTGTGTAGCACTTTGGGTCCATAGGGAATGTTTGTTAGGACAAATGTTTAAAGATTGCTAGTTGTACTACTTATAATTAGCATGCATTAGCATTACTTCTTAATTACATAAACACTGTTATGTCACCATGTCCTAATTAATTTTATAAGTTAGTTAAGTTGCTCTTTTGTGAAAAGGCACTCTGGTGTGGCCATTCTGGATTAGCCTCGCAGACTATTATAATAATTATTTTTAAAAGTTCGGAAGAAAAAAACGAAAAAAGGGCACTAGTTAATGAGTATCACACATGTAAACACTCAAGTATCCAACTTCTAATTGACTAACTACATTTTACCAAATATCAAAATGATGAATATATTCATCGTCATCGGATCTTGAAATGAAATGATTATGGATTTTAGTGTGGATTGACTATATGGAGCATTTCCATTACTAATAATTGAATTATATAATATTGGCTCCTTCATATTCCTTTGGGTCATCATTATGCAAATCCACAACTTTTTTTTTGAAGAGGCAAATCTATTCTAATCCTAATCCTACACTAACCCAATACCAACCTTATACCCCACATCAATACCAACCTTATATCACCAAATAAACCTCCACCACCGGGTTTCGAACCCGAGACCTCTAACCATTACACCCTGCACCTTACCACTGCAAATCCACAACTTAATGATTAGTTTTTCTCTAATTTTACATGTGCATTGACTATGGTCTTCCATTACCTCTTTAGTACTATATGGATTCCATTTTTAAACCAGGTTACTCGAATTCCGAATTATTGATTCAAAATAGGTTGTCATTTGTCAATATTATATGCATTCTTGGTTTACGATTCAAATTTTTATGTTCGATTGATTTTTATTTTTATGTGAAGTGGCAAAGCGAGAATCAATAATGGTTCTTCATTTTCCCCGAGATGTCTCGAACCCGACCTTATTGGTTGGACGGAAGCGTCTTACCAACTAAGTTGTGTTTCGTTGTCCGTTCGATTGATGTTTGATTTAGGTCATACACGGTTTTTAAGTATGTGGGAGTCATAAGGTGGTCCTTCTGAAGAGCTCAAGAGTTGCGAATAGGATTTTTAGATTTGAACCTTGAAAATCACAGGTTTATGTATACATTTATATTTACTTGATAATTTGTACTCCCTCCGTCGAGTCAATAGCTTCCCACTTTCTTTTTTCGTAGTCCAATACAAAGCTTCTCATTTCCTTTTTTGGACATGTGGTCCCCAATCTTTATCCACTCATTTAATCACAACACACCAAAAAATACTACAATTACACCACTTACTTGTTTTCATTATTTTGTTGACCAAAAAGACAATGAGAAACTTCTCCTTGGACGGAGGGAGTATTTTGTAACAATTTGTCGTTTAAAAAGAAAAACAATTTTGAAGTATAATATTGTTCGCTTAACATCAGAGTTCGCACAATTTTAGCTTCACCATCCTTCAAATCAAAATTTTGATTGAGTCCATCAAAGTTCATGAAGTAAGCCCAAACTTTATCTTCCAGTATTAGAGTAACATGGGCCAGGTGAATCTTTATAATATATTGGGCCGGTCCAAGATTTACTGGGCTATAGTTATTCAAGTAGCGTCTATTCTTTTATTGCTGGATGCATTGTAGCTTTTATTGTTGCATGTCAATATTGAAATTGCATACGTAGCTTGTTTCTTTCCGCAAATGTTCTGTCACAAGTTGTACTATCTTTTAGGCCTGTACGCGGGCGGGTACGGGCGGATATTTACCAAATTTTTAACCTACCCGCCTACGGCGGGTTTGCCAAATTATTAACCCCGGGGGGGCTTGTTTTTTTTCTAATCCCCCGCGCCGCGGGGTCGATTAGTACCGGCGGAGGGCGGGGGGAA
>JAYMSL010004426.1:0-11116 GCA_036897195.1 Plantago coronopus | reverse complement strand
GGTTCATTAATTTTCGAGCTCGAGCTTAATTTATAGCTTGTTTTTGTTAACGAGACGAGACGAGCTCGAGCTCCAGCAGAGTATCAAAATATTCGGCTCGGCTCGTTTAACAGCAGTACACACACTGAACTAATGTTAGTTGTTGCCGGCCGTCCCACAAAACATTACCCACAAGAATTAACACGAGTTTACACAAAAATAATCAAATAATAAAGTAAATGAAAAATTAATGAAGTATGTTAATTTTTGGTGATGTATGGTGATAACGAATTAATATTGATACTAAAATAATAGTATAATATGTGGGTACCTTTTATATTTAGTACTGAGTTTTGTGGTACGGAGGCAAGGAGTACACTAATAAAACTACTAACTCTTTCTTTCATACTAGTTTAATATTATATTCTATGGATTAGTTTTGTTTCGTATAAAGTTAAGGAAATGTATATGTTTTAAATGAAGTGGTATTATAAGGGAGCTATTTCCTAACTCACATGGGTGAGGATGGTGGTTACGGGACACAATATACTATAACTCGATTAGGATGTCGACAATTTAAGGGGGAATGTAATACTCTATGTTCCACATTGGTTACGAACGATTGTGATAAATGGTATATAAATATCAACACTCACTTCATAATGGTATAAGGATCATCTAGGGATCGGGATCGGGTCTCAATCAAAAGGTCGGGTCTCGATTTTCTAGGAATCGGGTCGGTACATATTAATAGTGTATATCTATTAACTAATATTGGATGACGGGTATACCATTCTAACCCATTAAATTACTCATTTGTCAATGCTCTTAATGGGTTAGGCTTCTTGGAATTTTGATGGTTTATGTCAGATAACAATCGAGACTAGACTGTTTGAATCTGCGCGTATATTTTATTGAATAGTAACGAATGTTCCGCGTTAAAAATCTAGGTTAAAAGTAAATGGTAATATTAATCTAGAAATAACCAGTGGGTTACTTTACTTTACTTTATGTGAGACATAAGGTAGATATGATTTGGGATATGGCAGGAAAAGACAGTCATGCGCATCTCTGATCAATCTGATATCTCAAATAGTAAAGTGCACTCCAATCCAATCCATTTCAATCCAATCCAATCCATTTCAATCCACTTTAAGAAAGAAAAGTAGTCTTAATTTGTCGGTCATTCACTCAGTGCTTCGGTGAGGACCACCCAAGATGAACTAGCTTGGATCCAGATGCTTAACCTTCAAACAATAGGCCCTAATCATTCCAATCTCAGAATACTGAACAACACGCACGAAATCGGACATATACGAATGCAATAACTTACATGACATGACATTTGATCTGAAACGGTAGTATTACTGTATTAAAGTAACAGAAAAACTATGGTAGTAGTATTATATAAGTGTACCAACAGGCAACTGTATCCGGAACAGAACTCGGAACTAGGATCTTACTATACTCAGAATCAATATGCATTTTACATACAGCATGCGTCACACAATCAACAAAATTTGTTGCCTAATCCAAAATATGCTACACATTCTTACAATCATTTTCTCGTCTCATTTGTCAGCTCACGACGACGAAGGCATAATACTTCTGTTGCCAATGTTCCATCATGAAAACTACGCATGCCCTTAATGAAGCTAAAGTGCCCTTACTCTATATATCATATCCATAATTAGGCAGGACAACTTGTTTACTGCCTGCAACATCTCCAATGACTAAAGATTGATAATCCGACATCAACACTTGGAGGACTGAAGTAGCTTACACTAATGTATCGGTAGCAGTCTCACTAGATTGATCCTTGTGACTCTCATTGATTGCTTCACTCTGGGCCAAAACTTCTTCAGTATGGTTGGGAGGTGCAACTTTTCCATCAGGAGTCTCAGAGGCGGCAGGAATGGCAACCTCCTGAACAAACCCAGAAGCCACAGACTCGTCTCTCACATTATCAGGTTTATCAGCATCAGCCGTCTCCTGAACAAAACCAGAAACCACAGGCTCGTCTCTCACGTTATCAGGTTTCTCTGCATCAACCGTCTCCTGAACAAAACCAGAAACCACAGGCTCGTCTCTCACATTATCAGGTTTCTCAGTATCAGCCGCCTCCTGAACAAAACCAGAAGCCACAGGCTCATCCTTGACTTTATCAGGTTTCTCAGCATCAGCCGCCTCCTTAATAAACACAGAAACCCCAGGCTCGTCTCTCATACTATCATGTTTCTCTGCATCAGCAAACTCCTGAACCAACCCAGTAGCCACATGCCCGTCTTTCACATCATCAGGTTTCTCAGCATCCGCAGCTTCCTGAACAAACCCAGAAGCCACAGGCTCGTCTGTAACATTATCGGGTTTCTCGGTATCAGCAGCCTCCTGGACCAACCCAGAAGCCACAGGCTCGTCTCTCACATAATCAGGTTTCTCAGTATCAGCAGACTCCTGAACAAACCCAGAAATCACAGGCTCGTCTCTGACATTATCAGGCTCCCCGGCAAGACCAGCAGTTTTTTCTATGGACTCAGAAACGAGCTCGTCTTTGACATCATCATCTATTCTAGCTCCACCGATCATGATATATTCTCCATCAGAAACAGTAGAAACTGGTGCATGGTTTTCATTCTCATCCAATGTTTGCACGTCATTTACAGAAATGATAGGTGCAGAACCAGGAGATAGCTCACCATTTACCTTCATACAAGAGGCTGTGGCATTATAGCTGTCCCTACCGGAATCAGGGGAAGCTTCAACAGGTAGATGGACTTCACTTTCCCGAACAGGCAATGTTGGCTCATTCACTTCTGGCTCAAGTTGTACCAAAGCTTCAGTATTGACAACTTGCACAGGCTTAACTTCGTCTGTAGCATCAGACGAGGATTTAACAGAAGTATTGTTTAAAATCGATTCCGTGGCGGTGCCTTCAGAGACCGTCACTGGGGAATCTTCTTTAGCCTGAACATTTGCAATTTCTGCCTTATCTAAAGCAGAGAGTTTCTGTTTCTCAATGACCTCAGAGGCATCTCCAATTATACCAGAAGACGTGCAGCGGGATAATGGAGGAGATTCAAATTTGCATGCGTCTCCTAACACAACTTCGACAGACTTCTTGTTGTCCTTCGAGCTACAAATGGGCTTTTCAAACTCGGAATTCACCAAAATAGCTTGCTCGCTGACAAGAGAGATATCTGATTCACAAATGGCATCTGAAGCACAATCTGCTCTATTATCATCTGAATGGAAGGCAGGTATCACGGGACTGGAACCTGGGGCGTCAGATTCATCAACTGTCTTGGTGTCTGCTTCTGTAGGAAACGCTGGTATCTTGGAACTGGAAACTTGAGTATCCGATTCAACGCCAGTCTTAGTGTCTGCTCCAAAATCATCTGAATGAAAAACTGGTGTAGCAGAACCAGAAACTGGAGCATCAGAGTCACCTTTAATTTTAGTGTCTGCATTATAATCACAAGGAAGGTCTGGAGCATCAGATTCATCACCCATCTTAGTGTCTGCTTCAATATTATCTGAATGAGAAACTGGTGTCTTGGAACCAGAAACTGGAGCATGAGATTCACCATTAGTCATAGTGTCTGCTTTATTATCATCTGAAGGAAGGGATGGTATTGCAGAACTAGAAACCGGAGAATCAGCTTCATCATTAGTCTTAGTGTTCTCATTATTATCAACTGATGGAAGGAGTGGCATCACGGAACTAGGAACTGGAGCATCAGATTCGTGATTAGGCTTAGTATCTGCTTTATCATCATTTGAAGGAAAGGCTGCTACTGCAGAAGTAGACACCAGAGCATCAGAATCATGTTTAGTCTTGGTGTCTGCTGTGTTATCATCAGATCGATAGGCTGGTATCGCAGAACTAGAAACCGGAGCATCAGATTCATCATTATTCTTAGTGTCAGGGCAGCCTCCTGAATCACTACTCACTTGTCCATTGTGCACTGTGGATGATTCAATATCAGACTTTCTGGGTAAATGGAGCTGATCCTTGTCTGATTCACAAACCGTCACGCCCACCACTGAAGAAAAGGTTCGGCATAGGCAAATATAACACAGTTTAGATCATATAGTAAAACAATGTGGCAACAAGAGGTCACATTTCTAGAAAACAGAAATAAATAAATCTGAAGTTTGGCATATTAATTACCATCAGAAGTTTCTTGCTTTACTAAAGGCTTCTGCAACATATCAGTCCCAGGAAAAACCAACATATTCATGGATTTTATTTCTTTCTTGAGCTCATGCCCAAGTTCATGAAATCCGAAAACTCCAGTCCATGTTTTCATATGTTCCGGTATGGCAGGAATGACCAAATGCTCAATTTTGAGAGAGCATAGTTCCTGAAAACACGCATCATTCATTTAAAAAGTGAATAAATGTGAAAAGAGGCTAGACATTTATATTATATGCATACAAGGAATTTAATATATTTTTCAAAAAGCATTCAGGAGATGATGGTTGTGAAACTGAATCATGCATTTGAAGAAAGCCAAATCTGATGCGGGCTTACAGCTTACCAGTGGAACAATATAACAAAAAAGAAAATCTATGATCTTACGTGTGCTCAGAAAGTGGAGATAATTTTAAGAAAAAGAAAAGATCATTTTATTTCTTACCGCTTCAATTGCACACAATAGACGTCGGCACATTCCTTGCCGCCTATATATCTCACGAGTTCCAATAAAAGGCATCTCAGCAAGACGTGTTCCATGGATCCTAATGAGGACGAAAAGAATATGATAATCAGATTTTCTTCTGCAGTTGGTCAATATACACAAAGAATCTAAATTCAGGAAAAAGAATGCCAAACACTTTGTGGGTGACTTGCCAGAGATTACTTAAAACTGGTTTTAGCTTCTTTTTAAGCAGAAGCAAAAATTGAGTGTTTGCAGGAAACAACTTTCGCTACTAAACATATTGAAATGAGCTAAAAATGCTGTCAACATAAGCACCTCCAGAAGTGACTCTGACAATCACTTTTCGATTATCAGAAGCCTCAACATGAAAAAGTGTTTCATTACCTAATACAAGCTGCAGCAATTAATTCATCTCCCCGCTCCAGGATTGCCGTGTAGAATCCCCGATAATTCAGCCTATTGAAATTTGATCTACAAGATAGAGAAACCAAATATTATTAATCAATGTGTCTACAAACACATACACTCATGTGCACACATCAAAAGAAAGAAGACAAACAAGAGATCGGTTGAATCATCCAGGTAAAAAAGATAGATGGCCACATGAAACATTCTACCAACGTGAGCAGATGCATCTCTGGAAGTCTCGAAAGAAATCATTCGTCCTTTTTTTTTACTCAAGCAGATATAGTTTCGAAAGGAAGAAAATATCAAATAAACCAATGAATTGGTGGGCAGACGTAGAATAATCATATACAGATACCCTACAAATACTGATCATCTGTATGACAATATTTTTATAGAGATATCAGAGTGAGCCAAAACCCTAATTTTCCCAAGAAACTACAAACATATTGCAATTTTACAAGATCTACAGGCTGCAGGGAAATCAAACTCCAGGAAATCTTTCACAATAATGTTTAACCAGGTAGCAGTTATAGAAATGGAATGGCAAAAAAAAGAGCTTACCCACAGTTATATACGACATTATGTATCATATTTATCCCACTCCTCCGGTCGAAGATGGGCATAAAGCACTCATCCATGACAGATAATGCAACAGCAAGCTTCGAGTTGCATTCCACCCTCTGATTATATAATCGATGAGACGCATCAGACAAATCAGTTCTTTGGATTAAAGACCATGAAAATCCTGCTTCCAACTCATGCTTGACTCCAAGAATCTTTTGCAAGTGATCATAGAGCTGTAGGACCAAAAAGAAAAATGAGGTTTCTCACAGGGTGACATCACAAAAATATTTGAATTATTTCCCAGGAAGAGCAATACAAATAGTTACAAGGACTGAAACTCGCTATGGTGTTGTGTACTGGTGAATAGTTCAGGTACCTAAATTAGAGGTCACAGAGACATAACATGATGTACTTCTCAAAACTATTTAACGAGGTTAAGCCTGACTTTCTGTACCAGCGAAGAACCAGAAGAATAAATAGAAAAGCAACAAAAGCATGAAGGACTGAAGCAACTGAAATAGGTACAACAATAGATTTATTCAACTACTATTAAATATTTATCAGCCATTAAAGAAGCCCGTGCGGTAGAAAATACAGTTTACTCCAAAACATATCTGTAGTGATTACACCAAGTCGACCACAAACAATTAGAACAGATTATTGATGGTTATATATGCTCCAACAACATGGCCTCTGACGGAAAAAGAAAATTAATATTGTCAAAGTTTCAATTTTTAACATCAAAGAAAAAGAAAAAAACACTAAATATACCTCTTGGCATTTCAGACCACAAAAGGATGTACCATTTGAGGTCTTAGGTAGAGCAGAAACGTCTTCACTGCATGATATGTGATCTGTGATCGATGGAACAGAGTAAATTTCAGAGTGATTAAGACCAAGCAAACTTTAACAACATAGATACACACCCGTTGGAAAATTTAGAGAAGATTTCAAACAGAAGAGAACACATACATTTGCTCTCGCAGACGCTGCATTTGATAAGTTCATTGACAGGACTATCATTTTCTTCAGAGGCATTTCCAGCATCTCCACAGAATTTGCATGAGCAATTCAGACAGTGCCAATCACCTGAAGGAAGCATCTGCATATGTGAAAAGAATGAAGAACTTCATGTTAATTACCACCATGAGGACAACTGCAAAACACAAGTAATTTGCATCCAGAAAAGAAAAAAGAACAAAAAGAAAAGGAAAAGTCCACATATAAATTAGTCTATGTAGCCTCAGGAATTATATACCACGTACTACATAATCTGTCTTGAAAATTCAATCCATCAAGCTTAAAGAATTAAAGTTACCTCTGACCAACATGCTCTATTTTTGCATGAATAAGAATGTGATTTTCTACTAAACAGTGATGGACAGAGCTGAAAATATACAGTTGAATTCAACACAGAAAAATCTGAATAGAAGAGCAATTAGAGTGAACATATTCTTGCATATATGATCTGTGTAAAATATAATAAGTTTCGCATTAGATATTGTAATAAGAATAGCCTGGTGGGGACAGGCTGAGCAATGCAGTGATCACCTGTATTCCTAAGCAGGTCTGATGGAAAGTTGATGGGCAACTATCACAGCAGATCAAATCCCCTCCGTCACCACAGATTCCGCAGGTATCGTCATCAGGATCATCACCGTCAACGTCAACAGAATGGAAATCCTCGCGCATAGGCTCATCTTGTTTATTCCATGCATCAATTTGGCACTGTAAGAGGGATGCTCCAGACTCCAAAAATATGTGCTGGAAAGGCTGTCGCAACTTGCTGCCAGCATGCAGCTCAAACTTTGAAACAGTAAGGATTTTACTGCAACAACCACAATGGATCCCTTCTCTAGTTATCCAACCTTCTAACATGACTCGAGTCCTTTTCCGATTCATATATTGCAGTTTTTCACTTAACTGAGCCGTCCCAGAGTCAATCAACCAGCCCAACAGGGTTCTTTTTCCAGTATATGGAACATATCCATCAGACTCCAATTCCTTCCCTTTTTCAGAACCACGAACTAGAAGGGTGCATCTCCCAATTATTTTACTTGTTCTACTCTGTAACATAGTAGAATCAGAAGCAAGAGACGTTTTCTCACCTTTGACTTTCCGAACTTTCCTTTTGGGCTGATGATCAGCCAAATCATCCTCGCTCTCTCCATTCCCTTCATGCATGTCCCGGGTACGTGATTTATGATCCTGTTGTCTTGTCTTCTGATCACTATCTGAGCTCTCTGACGACTCTCTTACCTCAGATTTCTTAGTATTCTTTGCCAAGGAAACTTCTTTTCTTTTCCTTTTCGTTTCTTCTTCAATCTTCTTTTTGGTTCGTCTTGTAAGCTTATGAATCAGGCTATCAGGCAGGGAAGCAGGTGAGGAAGAGCTAACGTCCACTTTACTTTTACCACCGTCTTCCCCAGACTGTTTCTTGAATGCCTCATATGCCTTAATAATTGACCAATAGGCTGTTCCACTAGTGTTAATGTAAACAGCATCTAAATAATCTCTGTTTCGTCTTGGCCTGTAATCTATAGTCCAACCAGCATCAATCAACATCTCTCTTATCTTCTCACGTAACATTTGCTTCTCAGTGCTTCCACCGTGCTTTGGTTTACTATCTTTTACTCCCTTTTGTTTAATGGGGGTAACCTCAGGAGCTGGTGATCGTTCTGCCTCCCTCTTCACGACTTCTGGTACAGACTTAGTCGCCACATCAGTACTCTTTATTTCCAGATCTCTAGGCTTGTGGACTTTGCTTGATGTTGGCTTTGTTTTTTCTGATTTTACTTCCTTTTTGTCCTTGTCAACATTCTTACTCTTGCTGACATTCAAATCCAAGTTTTCAGGAGGCTTTGAATCCCGATAAACTGGCACCCGTTCCTCCTTGATAGACACACGTTCAGACCCAGAGCCTCTTCTCTCTTCAACCCTAGGATTCTTACTCTTGTTCATGGAAGGATAATCAATATTCTTCTTCTTATTCACCATGACCTTCAACACACCATTCTTCCCCTGCAACCTGATTGCATGATTAGACTTATCCTGATACTTCAACTTCAGCAACGAAATAGGTAGGTGTGATTCATCATCCTCCAAATCATATCCCCGCGATCCACTATGATCAGCCCCCTTATTCCTCCCACCACTTGAACCATCAAAACCAGGAGCCTGCTTCCATTTATCCCCTCCCAAATTCCTCCCAGACGAACCACCACCGCCACTATGCCCCGACATCCTAAATCCATCATCCATATATCCGCCCCTCATCTTCTTCCCATCAAACTCATCATACTCATCAAACTCAAACAAATCTAACCTACTCCTCTTCCTCTCACCCCCGATCTCAATGCCAGCATTAGTCCTACGATACTCACTATTCCCAACATGCTGCCTCTTATCATTCACCTTCCTCCTCATAAACTCCAACGACTCATTATCATCACTCGAGCCCGAAACACTAGCAGCTAACTTAGCCCTCTTCTTCTCCTTACTACCACCACTCCTCCCACCGAACCCTCCTCCCGAATTACTACCAAAATCACCTTTCTTTTTAATAATCAAACACCCTGAAGAGCTCTTCTTCTTCAAAACACCTCCTGATCCTACACTCCTCTCCATCTTCACACATAAAGAAGAAACAAAAAAAAAAACAACCTTTCAAGTTCAAACACAAATACTGAGCGAATCCAACCCCAATTCACCCTCAAAACACCATTCCCCCTCAATCAAGCACACTAGCATAATCAGATCTGATACAGAACAAAAACCCAGCAAAAATCGCGAGTAAACGATGACAAATTGAACTGAAATCCTCGTTACCTCGCCCTTGCCAATTGGCCAATCGGAGATCGAATCGCAATTCTCCGGTGCCGGATTCAGAGAATTTGCTGCTTCCAGTGAGAATTGCGATTGGGAATTGTTTTCGTCAATTTATATATATCTGACTTCTGTTTCTCTTTAGTACTAAAAAATAAATAGAACAGCAAAAAGAATAAAATGTGAATTTTCGTAATTTTAGACTGGAATAAAAGAGAGCTTTAAATATACAGTATGAACTCATTAAAGCAACAATTTGAAATTTCGAAATAGAACTCATTTCATTAATTTTTCCTTGCAGATATTTTTGATAAACCCATTAAATCATCTTCCCAATTTGTTATACATTCCTGATTCCACTACATCAGATTCAGTTCTTTTTATGTTTTTGATACATTTCGATATTAATGATGCAAATGTTTATTTAAGTTTTATTAAATTGATGACGTAATCGGAATATGTTACCTTCGTAAAATATATCGCATGAACATTGTATTAATATAGAAAGTTGATTACTAGAAATTGAAATTAATTTTTCCAAATAGATTGTTGTACAAAATTTGTTCAGTATGTGATAAGAATGACAATGGATTTACTTCGGGACATTTATCATGCGCTAAACATTTTGCGATGTAAACATGAAAACAAAGTTCGGTATTTGAATGTCATGATAATCGTAGAAACGTACAGACTAATAATACTGTAAGAGAAAAAATTGGGAGAGACCAACTATTTGTGGTCTTTTCAAAAATACCACCTAGGTAACATTGGCAATTATAACGACAACATAACATCACTTATAATAGTACTAACATCACCAAAAATCATTCTACAAAACATCACTATAAAAATCACTCAAACTAATTTCAAAACAGCAACATAACATCAACAATCATCATCCTAACATCATTTATAACAGAAATAACGTAGACAACATTACCAACAACTAACAAATTTACAGAACCAACCCAACATCATATACATCACTAAACCTACATAAAAACCAGATAACATCCTCAATAAAAAAAAAAACCTACATCAATTATAACAGTACTAACACCACCAACTATCATTATGCGAAACCTGCCCCTTCTCAATCGGCACCTCATCCATATTGTCAACAACACGTCCCTTACGCTTGGTCTTCTCCTTACCCGCCTTCTCCGTAGTCACTTTTTTATTCTCCTTTGGTTTCACAACCTTTTTCACCAACACCTTATTCAATTTATTCGTTTTGGATTGCTCACCTAATACCAACACAACAAACAAAAACACATAATAGTTACACAACATCAACTAATATACATAAATCAACACATATATAATCAAAACATTACACTTACTCTGAAACAAACAACATCGCATATAAAACACATGACATCAACGATTCTGCACTCAACATCATTACATCACCAATAAAAAAGTCACCATACAACAACACAAACATCAAAATAACTCTGCATCAAAAATAAAAATCTCCATACAAAATGCACAACTTTGCCAATTATACACTCCACATCACCAATAAACCACCAAAACATCACAGAACAAAAATAATCAATAACCCCCAAAATCACACTAATATCAATTATAAGCAATACAAGTAATACAAATAACATCATTAATAAACATACTGGCATAACTTAATAGCAGGGTAACACCATCAATAAACACACTAA
>JAYMSL010004425.1:0-11117 GCA_036897195.1 Plantago coronopus | reverse complement strand
GAAGCTTCCAATCGGTTAACGCGCGGTGGAGGAGGGAGAATTGTGTTGATTACCTCATCCATTGTGGCGTCGATGCCTCCGAGGTTTGGGGCGTATGGTGCATCAAAGGCGGCGGTGGAGACGATGGCGAAGATTGCAGCCAAGGAGCTGAAAGGGACGGGGATCACGGTGAACTGCGTGGCGCCCGGGCCGGTGGAGACGGAGATGTTTTATGCTGGGAAGAGTGAGGAGATGGTGCAAAGAGCTGTAGATGCGTGTCCCTTGGGGCGTTTGGGTCAGGTCGGCGATGTGGCTCCGGTGGTTGGGTTTTTGGTTAGTGATGCTGGTGAGTGGGTTAATGGCCAGGTTGTGAGGGTTAATGGTGGCTATGTGTGATTTACGCCAACATTGTAACCACAGTTTTCGGCTCTGTTTAGCGAAACTAGCTTGCGTTCGTCATGTTTTGGAGTCCATATGCAATGAGTTTGTTGTACTAGAGAGTGTTGTATCGATTACATCCTGAACATATGTTGTATACATGGAGTTCTTTTCTTTCGATTGTTGTTAGTTCGATTTAACTACTGTTTTTCGCTCGTGTTCTGTGTGCAATGAACATCAGAATGTCAATTCGTACTAAATTGAAAGTTCGAACGTAAGCTTCATTCTATCTCGCTCATCATTTGCCTCAGATTCTATCAACTCTTACAAGAGTAACATCAACGGTTAGAGAATCAGAGATTTATACAGAGATGGAGAGATTAACCAATTTTCGGTGGTTCAGCAACATTTCCAGATGAATCAACAAATATTCGAACCCGATTTGTCCAGTAATCCAGCGTAATCAAGCATCCGACTGGAAGCACATGAGTACGAACACCAGCCTTTTCTTCCTTGATCTTCTTTTCTGCTTCTTCTCCACTTAGCCCCACCAGTTCTGGCCATGACAATTTTCCGGTTGGATAGAATTCTTTCACTGGCACAAAGAATCAACAATAAGATTCGAAAGCAGGAACCAGTTAGCTAGTAATGCAG
The DNA here is from genome assembly GCA_036897195.1 of Plantago coronopus. NCBI lineage: Eukaryota > Viridiplantae > Streptophyta > Magnoliopsida > Lamiales > Plantaginaceae > Plantago > Plantago coronopus. Next base: position 10,106 of record JAYMSL010004425.1, on the reverse strand, counting down.
CTCCATATATATATCATGCTATTCACAAGTAAAAACTCACGGTTCTCTGGTATAGATGATGGATCTGTAGGATCATAATCTTCATCACGCTCTACCACTGTTTGTGTTTTATGTGCATTTCGTATGACTCTGCTATGTGCAGATGGTGCCGCTGGCTCTGAATGAGTTTCACCACGCGCTACCACCGTCCATGTTCTATGTGCACTCCCAGTTGTCCGTCTTCTAAGTGACCATCTTATGCCTTTGCTATGTGCAGATGATGCCTCTGTTCGCGTTTCCTTTTCTGCCATTGTTAAGTTTGAAAGGATGTTCAATACTAGCTAGTAATGCAATAATGAACTAGATTGAACAAAATAGTGATATATGATAATTGATAAGACAAAAAGAATGCGGATTTACCAAGAACCTCTGTATACACATGAACATATTATAAGGTTTCTGCTTACTCAACTTTGTCTTATCTTTCTTGGCAGTGCATATCATTTGCATAGTCTATTATTAGCGGATGATATTCGCGAGACCTGTTTATTCTATGTTACAACATGTTTCGTCACATGATGTTTCAATGTGTCGTACAATATAACAGATAAAGAATATCGCACAATACTATAACGTCTAGAGTATCATGTAGCGTCAACCTAACATAGAGGGAACCTTGATGGCTAAGTGTAACAACAATTTTGTTTCTGTTTAATGGTAAGGTGTCTGTTTTAAAGACTTGAAAAGAAGGTTGAGGCCATATATGGTCCACTTCTGTTACTATACTTGGACTGTAATCTCCTCTGGCAGCCAGATGACCGCGGTTGACGATGATGCTAGCCAAGTAGCTAGCCATGGAGTTTCTTACATCCAATATTATTAGCTAGTCTTTCTTTAATTCGATCTGCACTACGTCATTCTCCGAGTGGCATATTCATATATATCGCAATTTAATGATGACATTATGCTCGAGTAGGACAGAAATTGACAGAAAAAGATGAAAGAAAACACACATTCTGGTGTAATTCTGCGGAACAGTTGAAGGATATTGCTAAGGTTAAGGCCAATAGTATGGCTTCCTTGTTGCATAGGGCAGATGGCTGAATTAAATGCTATAACTTCACTTGTATCCTGTTCCTACACTATAAAGCACTGTGAAATCTAGCTATGTTTCATCAAACACTTCCAAATTCAGATCATGTTTTTTGTAGCATTTGTTCTGCTCCTCTTTACAGCCCCTTCAGATTGTTCTTCTTCTTCTTCATTCGTCTTTAATGGATTCAAATCAGATAACCTGTCTCTTGATGGCCTAGCTGAGCTCACCCCCAATGGCCTGTTGAGACTATACAATGCCACCAGGCAGCAAATAGGCCATGCCTTTTATCCCAACCCAATTACTTTCAAGAACTCGTCAAACGGTTCTGTCCTCTCATTCTCGACCAGTTTCGTGTTTGCAATAGTGCCTCAATACCAGCCTTTGGGTGGTCATGGCATGGCCTTTGTCATTGCACCGACACGTGGGCTTCCCGGCTCTCAGGCATTCGGGTACTTAGGCTTGTTCAATGACACAAACAACGGTAACGCCTCGAATCATGTGCTCGCGGTGGAGCTTGACACTCTTCAGAACTTGGCGTATCGAGATATCGACGACAATCATGTTGGTATAGATGTCAATAGTATAATATCTAATGTATCTATGCGAGCAGCGTATTACGAACGTCGAACAGGTTTATTGAAGAATTTAACCCTGAATAGTCGAGCTACGATGCAGCTTTGGATTGAATACGATGGAGAAACACAGCTGCTGAACGTTACGTTGGCTCCGTTGCTTGATGAGAAACCGCGTATACCTTTGATGTCACTAAGGATCGATCTTTCTCCGGTACTGAATGATACTATGTACGTAGGATTTTCGGGAACGCCTTTGATGACAACGGCATACGTGTTGGGATGGACTTTCATGATCAATGGGGAAGCTCAAGTGTTGGATATTGCTCAATTGCCGAAGCTACCGCGATTTGGACCGAAAAAGAAGTCGAAGTGGTTAGTAATTGGTTTGCCTGTGATTCTGATGTTTGTTTTGTTCATAGGGGTTTCCAGTGTGGCTTATTACATCAGGAGAAAGTTAAAGTTTTCAGAGCTGATTGAAGGATGGGAGCTTGATTACATGCCACAGAGGTACAGGTACAAAGACTTGTACTTTGCTACAAAAGGGTTCAAAGATAAGGAGATGTTGGGACGTGGAGGATTTGGGAAAGTGTACAAAGGTGTATTGGATAATTCAAAAAGTGAAATTGCTGTTAAGAGGGTGTCTCATGAGTCAGGGCAGGGGATGAAGCAGTTTATTGCCGAAATCGTCAGCATAGGCAGGTTACGCCACCGGCATCTAGTGCCGTTGTTGGGGTACTGCAGGCGTAAACACGAGCTGCTTCTGGTTTATGAGTACATGCCTAATGGAAGCCTGGATAAGTTTCTTCATGACCAGCCTAAAGTCACACTGAATTGGAATCAGAGATTTCGGGTTATAGAAGGCGTTGCATCTGGTTTGAGATACTTGCATGAAGAATGGGAACAAGTTGTGATACATAGAGATATCAAGGCGAGTAACATTCTGTTGGATGCTGAATTTAACGCGCGGTTAGGTGATTTTGGTCTTGCTAGACTTTATGATCATGGAGCTGATCCACAGACGACACATGTGATAGGAACGTTAGGCTACTTGGCCCCGGAGCACACTAGAACAGGCAAGGCCACTACTTGTACAGACGTGTACGCCTTTGGGGCGTTTCTGCTCGAAGTTGCTTGCGGTAAGAGGCCTGTGGAGCCACGAGCTTCAGCAGAAACTGCGAATTTGATTGAGTGGGTGTTGTCTTTTTGGAGTAAAGGCGAAATTCTCAAGGCAGTTGATCCAAATCTAGGTGGCCTTTATGTTGAGAAAGAAGTTAAATTGGTATTGGAGCTAGGTTTGTTGTGTTCTCACTACAGGCCAGACATTAGGCCTCGTATGCAAGATATTCTTCTCTACTTAGCGGGTTCAGCAACGCTGCCTGAGTTATCTTCTGTCGGTTTTTCAGCCACTGACTTGGGCGGGTCATATGGCGAAGGGTTCGATCATATACGAAGCTCGTATACAGATTCGATGCAGAGTGTGTATAGTGGTTCATCTTCTGCTGCAAATTCTGTTCTTTTCTCTGGTAGATGAACAAAATGTTGCTCAGCACAGCATATATAAGTAGTGAAAAGTGTGTTATACTTGTATTATGTGAAACTGTGAGTAGTAGTCTTGTATTGCAACTTCTAACTGGTGGTTATTACTAGGCGGATAATATTCGTGATCCATGCATGGTTTATTCTATGCTTGCTGTATAACATGTTCTGTGACAGTTATTTAATGTCTGACACATTAAGAATATGAGAGATTACAAAGATGGAGAGATTAACCAATTTTAGGCGGTTTAGCATTATTTCCAGATGAATCAAACAAATATTAGAACCCGATGTGTCCTGCATGTATCCAGCCTAATCAAGCATCCGACTGGAAGCACTTGTGTACGAACACCAGCCAGTTCTTCCATGATCTATTTTTCCGCTTCTTCTCCACTTAGTCTCACCAGTTCTGGCCATGCATGCCGATTTTCCAGTTGGATAGAATTCTCTCACTTGCACAAAGAATCAACAATAAGATTTAAAAGCAGGAGGAGCCAGTTATTAGCAAGTAATTCAGCAACATCTGAATGATCATAATCTTCATCATCACGCTCTACCACTGTTCGTGTTTTATGTGCATTCTGTATGACTCTCCTATATGCAGATGGTGCCCCTGGATCTGTTTGAGTTTCACCACGCGCCACCACGGTCCGTGTTCTATGTGCACTCCCAATTGTCCCTCTGAGTGACCATCTTATGCCTTTGCTATGTGCAGATGATGACTCTGTGTCTGTTGTTTCCTTCTCTGCCATTTTAAAATTCGAAAGAAAGTTCAATACTAGCTAGAAATGCAATGAAAACTAGATTGAACAAGATAGTATATCTGATAAGACAAAGCATGCGGATTTACCAAGAACCTTTTTATACACTTATACTTTAACATATTCGGTTTCTGCTTAGTTTCTTGGCTTTATAATGAAATCTGTCCTTATGCATGTTTCTTGGCAGTGCATATTATTTACATAGTTTATTATTAGCCATCATGATACATGGTTTATTTTATGCTACAAAATGTTGTTTTGTCACGAACATTTTGTAACATAAGTGTTTAATGTTTTGTGCAATATACCACGTAAACAATACACAAACACTGATCTCTTGTTAGGTAAAAAAAACAGACGAACTGATGTTCTTAGTAAATGTAAATTGTTTTTGTTTTTAAATTACAAATACACCTTAAACCACCGATATTGTTAGTTATATATGTATGTTACTTGTCCCTAAAAAGAATATGGTATAACACTACAATGTCACCTAAAGAATATGGTACAAACACTACAATGTCTAGAAGGTCATGTAGCATCCCACAAAGATATCAATTAACCTGACTTAGAGGGAACCTTGATTGTTAATTGTACCAACAAGCTTGTTTATGATTGATGTTAAGGTCTTTGTTTTGAAGACTTGAAAAGTAGTATGAGGCCATATATGGTCCACTTCTGTTACCATACTTGGACCGATATTCTCCTTTTGCAACCAGTTGACGATGATGCTAGCCAAGTAGGTAGCCATGGAACTACATCCAAAATTATTAGCTAGTCTCTCTTTAATTCGATGCGCACATGTAGTGACCTATTCATACATATCACAATTTAATGATGACTTTAGTTATTATGCTCAAGTAGGAGAGAAATTAACAGAAAACGATGCAAGAAAATTCTGAAGAACACATTTGATGTATATAGCTAAAGTTAAGGCCAATAATATGGCTTCCTTGTTCCATAGGGCAGATGCCTGAATTAAATGCAATCACTAGTATCCTACACTATAAAACACTGTGAAATCTAGCCATGTTTCATCAAACACTTCCAAATTCCAATCATGTTTTTTGTAGCATTTGTTCTGCTCCTCTTTATAGCTCCTTCACATTCTTCTTCTTCTTCATTCATCTTCAATGGATTCAAATCAGCTAACCTGTCTCTTGATGGCCTAGCTGAGATCACACACAATGGCCTCTTAAGGCTTTCCAATCTCACCTTGCAGCAAGCAGGCCATGCTTTTTATCCTCACCCTCTCAGATTCAAGAACTCGTCCAATGGTTCAGTTCACTCGTTCTCGACCTCTTTCGTGTTCGCTATGGTACCTCAAATCCAGCGTTTGGGTGGTCATGGCATTAGCTTCGTGATCGCACCGACACCTGGCCTCCCCGGGGCTCTCCCGAGCACGTACATGGGCTTGTTTAACAGTACGAACAATGGCAACTCGTCGAATCATGTCCTGGCAGTTGAGCTTGATACAATTAAGAGCACAGAGTTTCAAGATATCAATGACAATCATGTTGGTATAGATGTCAACAGTTTGGTATCTAACTTATCTATGCCAGCAGCATATTACGAAAGGCGAACAGGTTTGTTGAAGAATTTAACGCTGAAAAGTCGAGCACCAATGCGGCTTTGGGTTGAATACGATGGAGAAATGCAGATGTTGAATGTCACGTTGGCGCCATTGCTTGATGAGAAACCGAGTATACCATTGATGTCACTAAGGATCGATCTTTCTCCGGTCGTGAATCAGATTATGTACGTTGGATTTGCAGGAACGCCTGTGCTGACATCGAACTACGTGTTGGGATGGAGTTTTGCGATCAACGAGGAAGCTAAACCTTTGATTATTGCTCGTCTGCCGAAGCTACCAAGATACGGACCTAAAAAGTATTCGAAGATGTTAACAATTGGTTTGCCTGTGATTCTGATATTTGCGTTGTTCATAGGTATTTCCAGTGTGGCCTATTACATTAGAAGGAAGTTGAAGTTTTCAGAGCTGATTGAAGGATGGGAGCTTGATTACATGCCACAAAGGTACAGGTATAAAGACTTGTACATTGCTACAAAAGGGTTCAAGGATAAGGAGATGTTGGGACGTGGAGGATTTGGGAAAGTGTACAAAGGTGTGTTAAAAAATTCAAGAAGTGAAATTGCTGTGAAGAGGGTGTCCCATGAGTCAGGGCAGGGGATGAAGCAGTTTATTGCCGAAATTGTCAGCATAGGCAGGTTACGCCATCGGCATCTAGTGCCGTTGTTGGGGTACTGCAGGCGTAAACGGGAGTTGCTTCTGGTTTATGAGTACATGCCTAATGGAAGCCTGGATAAATTTCTTCATGACCAGCCTAAGGTCACTCTGAGCTGGAATCAGAGATTTCGGGTTATAGAAGGCGTCGCATCAGGTTTGAGATACTTGCATGAGGAATGGGAGCAAGTTGTGATACATAGAGATATCAAGGCTAGTAACATTCTGTTGGATGCTGAATTTAACGCGCGGTTAGGTGATTTTGGCCTTGCTAGACTGTATGATCATGGATCTGATCCACAGACAACTCATGTGATTGGAACGCTAGGGTACTTGGCCCCAGAGCACACTAGAACTGGCAAGGCCACTACTTGTACAGATGTGTACGCCTTTGGGGCGTTTCTGCTCGAAGTTGCTTGCGGTAAGAGGCCAGTGGAGCCACGCGCTTCATCAGAAACTGCGGTTTTGATTGAGTGGGTGTTGTCTTTCTGGAGTAAAGGCGAAATTCTTAAGGCAATTGATCCGAATTTAGGAGGCAATTATGTTGAGGAGGAAGCTAAATTGGTATTGGAACTAGGTTTGCTGTGTTCTCACTCGAGGCCAGACATTAGGCCTCGTATGCAAGAGATTCTTCTCTACTTGGCAGGTTCAGCAACTCTGCCTGATTTATCTTCTGTGGGTGTTTCAGCCACTGACATGTGCGGGTCGTATGGCGAAGGGTTCGATCATATAAGGAGCTCGTATACAGCTTCGATGCAGAGTGCGTATAGTGGTTCATCTTCTGCTGCAAATTCTGTTCTCTTCTCTGGTAGATGAACAAAATGCAGCTCAGCAGCATATATAAGTAGTGAAAAGTGTGTTATACTTGTATTATGTGAAACTGTGAGTATTAGTCTTGTATTGTAATTTCAACTGGTGCTTTTACTATGCGGATAATATTCGTGATCCATGGTTTATTATATACTTGCATGCTACAACATGTTGTTCTGTCATAGAGTGATTTAATGTCTAACACCTTAAGAATATGAGAGATTACACAAAGATGGAGAGATTAACAAATTTTAGGTACTTTAGCAACATTTCCAGATGAATCAACAAATATTCGAACCGATGTGTCCTGCATGTAATCCAGCCTAATCAAGCATCCGACTGGAAGCACTTGTGTACGAACACCAGCCATTTCTTCCGTGATCTTCTTCTCCACTTAGCCTCACCAGTTCTGTCCATGGCAATTTTCCAGTTGGATAGAATTCTTTTCACTAGCACAAATAAACAGCAATAAGATTCAAAAGCAGGAATCATTTAGCTAGCTAGTAATACAGCTCCATATATCATACTATTCACAAGTTATATATTACTCACGGTTCTCTGGCATAGATGATGCCTCTGATCATAATCTTTTTCACGTGCTACCACTGTTCGTGTTATATTTGCGTTCCGTGTGCCACTGCTATGTGCAGATGATGCCTCTGGCTCTGTATTAGTTCCATCACTGCTCTACCACTGTGTGTTCTATTTGCGCACACTTGTCTGTGGTACGTCTAAGTGACCATCTTATGCCTTTATTGCTATGTGCAGGTGATTCCTCTGTGTTTCCTTCTCTGCCAGTTTTTATTTTCAAAGAATGTTCAATACTAGTAGCTAGTAATGCAATGAACTGGAATGACCAAGAAGTGATATATGACAAGAAACTTTGTGTAGACTTATGTTTCTTGGCACTGCCAGCTGACCTAAATTATTTTGAAAATACACATTTCGAAAAGCATAATTTGCATAGTTTATAACTAGCTAGGCGACGATATTCGTGATCCAAGATTTATTCTGTCACAGCATATTGGCGCGCAGAGACATCTAGAAGATCATCAACGTCTAGAAGATCATCATGTAGCATCCTACAATGCTACAAAGACGTATATACAACCTAACATAGAGGGAACCTTTGATTGTTAATTGTAACAGTAATCTTGTTTAAGTCTTTGTTTTATAGACTTGAAAAGAAGTATGAGGCCATATATGGTCCACTTCTGTTGCCATACTCAGACCGATTATCTCCTTCGGCAGCCAGACGACCTTCTGGAGTACCGCAGTTGACGATGATGCTAGCCGTGGAGTTTTTACATCCAAGGGACCTATTCATACATATCACAATTTAATGGTGACATTATATTGCTCGAGTAGGACAGAAATTGACACAGAAAGATGCAACTCTGCAGAACATTTGATGTATTTTAGGCAAGGTTAAGGCCAAGAATGGCTTCCTTGATCCATACGGCAGATGTCTCAATTAAATACAATCACTAGTATCCTACACTATAAAACACTGTGATATCTAGCCATGTTTTATCAAACACTTCCAAATTCCTATCATGTTTTTTGTAGCATTTGTTCTGCTCCTCTTTACAGCTCCTGCACATTGTTCTTCTTCTTCTTCATTTATCTTCAATGGGTTCAAATCAGCTAACCTGACTCTTGATGGCCTAGCTGAGCTCACCCCCAATGGCCTGTTGAGACTATACAATTCCACCAGGCAGCAATTAGGCCATGCCTTTTACCCCAACCCTCTTACTTTCAAGAATTCGTTGAACGGTTCTGTTCTTTCATTCTCGACCCATTTCGTGTTCGCTTTAGTGCCTGATTTCGGGCCTTTGAGTGGTCATGGCATGGCCTTTGTCATCGCGCCGACACTTGGCCTCCCCGGGGCTCTGCCGGGCGTGTACTTAGGCTTGCTCAATGACACAAACAATGGTAACGCCTCAAATCATGTCCTGGCGGTTGAGCTTGACACGCTTCAGAACTCAGTGTTTCGAGATATCAATGACAATCATGTTGGTATAGATGTCAATAGTTTGATATCTAACGTATCTATGCCAGCAGCATATTACGAAAGGCGAACAGGGTTGTTGAAGAATTTAACACTGAACAGTCGAGCTAGGATGCAGCTTTGGATTGAATATGATGGAGAAACTCAACTGTTGAACGTTACGTTGGCTCCATTTGTTGATGAGAAACCAAGTGTGCCTTTGATGTCACTGAGGATCGATCTTTCGTTGGTTTTGAAGGAGACTATGTACGTTGGATTTTCGGGAACGCCTTTGCTGACAACGACCTACGTGTTGGGATGGACTTTCGCGATCAATGGGAAAGCTCAACCGTTGGATATTGCTCATCTGCCAAAGCTACCGAGATTTGGACCGAAAAAGAAGTCGAAGTGGTTAATAGTTGGTTTGCCTGTGATTCTGCTGTTTGTGTTCTTGATAGGCATTTCCAGTGTGGCTTATTACATCAGGAGAAAGTTGAAGTTTTCAGAGCTGATTGAAGGATGGGAGCTTGATTACATGCCACACAGGTACAGGTACAAAGACCTGTACATTGCTACAAAAGGGTTCAAAGATAAGGAGTTGTTGGGATGCGGAGGATTTGGTAATGTGTACAAAGGTGCGTTGGATAATTCGAGAAGTGAAATTGCTGTTAAGAGGGTGTCTCATGAGTCCAGGCAGGGGATGAAACAGTTTATTGCCGAAATTGTCAGCATAGGCAGGTTACGCCATCGGAATCTAGTACCGTTGTTGGGGTACTGCAGGCGTAAGCGTGAGTTGCTTCTGGTTTATGAGTACATGCCTAATGGAAGCCTGGATAAGTTTCTTCATGACCACCCTAAGGTCACACTGAATTGGAATCAGAGATTTCGGGTTATAGAAGGAGTTGCATCGGGTTTGAGATACTTGCATGAAGAATGGGAGCAAGTTGTGATACATAGAGATATCAAGGCTAGTAACATTCTGTTGGATGCTGACTTTAACGCGCGGTTAGGTGATTTCGGCCTTGCTAGACTGTATGCTCATGGATCTGCTCCACAGCCAACTCATGTGATTGGAACGCTAGGGAACTTGGCCCCGGAGCATACTCGAGATCGT
>JAYMSL010004424.1:0-11117 GCA_036897195.1 Plantago coronopus | reverse complement strand
TTGATCTCGCTGTCTTTCTTCAAAAGTCTTCCAAGTGGGTTCTTTCCCTGAACATAATTGTTGTAGCTCGAGAATCATTCCTCCAAAAAGTTGAAATCTTTTTTCCTTCTGATCTTGCTTCATCATCATCGCCGTTTCTTGCTCCCTAGCTGAAATCTTCTTCTTTCTTTCTTCTTGTTGTTGTAAAGTTCGAGTAACCAGCTGTGAAATGTTACTCTTTTTTGCGTTGCATCTGTATTGTTGAATCAATTCCTCCTTTAGTAGCCTCCGAGATCTAAGTGTTCCTGCTGCCTGCAAAATCAGTGCTAAGCCGGCAAGAAGTAATAAAACTCCCTCGTACTTATCAGTTCTTTGTGTCCAGTATGGTAAAATTGAGTTGTAAATTTGAGAAGGGGAGTACTCAAATATTTTCAATGAAGCATAACAGGCTTTTTCAGTGGACATGACAAGTTGGGGACTGGACATTACCCCATATTTGGATTGTGGAGGTGCGGGCTGGTTCAATGATCTTTTACCCCTTATGATTATTCCAACATATGGTTCCCCTGCTTGATATCTTTTTTCTTCAATTTCCAATGGACTTTTCCAGTAATTACTTTTTTCTTCCAAGCACTTCTTCTTGATGCTTGCCATTTTATTTTCATCTTCACTCTTGATTCTTTTTCTTTTTCCTTTCCTATTTCTGCATTTTCTTTTTTTCTTTCCTTTGATTATTTTCTCTTTTTCTCTTTTTCTGATCCATTTCTCAGTCAAAACCATCCAGGAAGGTGGAGAGTTTATATGGAGAAGGGAAGTGCTCCATTTGATCTTTTGTAAAAAGGCTGCAAAGGGTGAATCATATTGGGATCCTGGATAGTACTCCCTTTTAGGAATGTGGAGCTGATTGGGAATTTGGTTTTTTAATCCCTTATAAATTGAGACATTTGTTCTAAAGCTGCAATCTTTAATCAAAGTATTCATAATACTAATCACAACAGATGGGTTAACAGAAACTTTGAAATGTGCCAAAAGCTGAGCAAAGGCTCAGAAAATTATTGTTTTATTTTCCTCAAAAAAGGTGGGCCTTCCCTATCTGAGTACTGAATTTTCCTTACCGGAATAGGACAGTTCCCTGGGCCAAAAGTGGTTGTGGTTTTAGTGATCAATCCCTGGTTTGCAAGCCAGTCAGCTACACCATTTGCTTCTCTGTAGACATGAAAGAAAACAATGTTAGATTCACTGCAAGCATGATGAATTTGTTGCACTTTCAAGCAAACCTGCCAGTTCCCTGTGTGAACTGAATTTGTGATTAAATTGACCGCAGCCTTGGAGTCTGACTCCACTTGTATATGATTCAGGCCCTGCCTTTTGCAATATAAAATTCCCTGGAGAATGGCCTCTAGCTCTGCTTTGAGCACCGTTGATGTTCCTATGAATCTGTGAAAAGCATGTGAACATCTGCCATCTGAATCTCTTATCATACCCCCTATGGCAGCTTCCCCTGATGTTTGATTGACTGATGCATCTACATTTAGCTTAAGCCAATCAGATGGTGGTTTAGCCCATTGCACAATGATGTATCTTGCTGGTGTGTCCCTGGGAATGCTTATCTGCCAGACTTCTGCAAGATGCAAGTCACCATACCAGCATTTTTTCTCCAACAGCTTAGCCCTGCAGATGAGTTTCAAGTGCTGCATAACTTGTTCAATGACATGAACTGAGTTGATATGGATATTGTCAAATTTTGCTCTGTTCCTTGCTATCCATAAGTACCACATAATGAGAAGTGGTATTATGAGTCTGACATGATTTGCCTTAACATAGTCATTGGACAATCTCCAGGCCTTGAACCTGGTGAGAGGAGAATGAGACTGTAGCATAGACACATTGAAGAGTCTTGAGAAATGACTCCAAACTTTAACAGCTTCATGGTTTTGGATCAGAACATGATCAGCTGTCTCCAGGTTTGAACAACATTGGCATTTTGACACAAGGGTGATACCCTTTTTTCTGAGGACTTCTTCCACTGGAATCCATCCATGAGCAAGTTTGAACCAGAAGATAGAGATTGTTGGAGTTAATCTGGGCATCCAAAACAATTTTAGCACAGGGCTTTCTTGACCATGATTTCTAACAATGGACCAGGCAGATTTGGTGCTGAAAGCACCATTTGAGGATGGGATCCAGATTAGCTGGGCTTGAGAATCGGCTCTAACTGGAATTTGGATGATTGTTGAGATTATATGAGCTGGCAAATATTGACGAAGCTTAAACACATTCCATGTGTTAGATTCCCAAAATTCGGACACCAGTGGTTTGAGATTTCTATCTGGTGGAACTCTTGCCCATTGTTGCAAGGGACCTAAACTGCTCCAGTTATCCCACCAAAATGAGTTATCCCACCAAAATGATCCAACAACTTCTTCACTCATTTCTTGAGGTGGGGAAAACATGCGTAGATATCAGATTTCGGATGTTTTGCATCGGCATGCTCCCTGCATTTCACCTCCGAAGTAGTGCATATGAATGTTTGCATGCAAACTTTGCACTGCAAAACAAATCAGGACTCCCAACTTATTGAAATGCACACTCAGCAAACTGAAACTTAAAGCTCAATTTACTACAAACTACTAACCATAACAGTCAAATGATCATATTCTTAGGTGGATATCCACAGACATGCATGGTGTATATCACATTTCATCTGTTTAACCCCTGACTTTAATCTTCGCGCTTCCAAAGAGCTATATCACTACTGAAGGTTACATTTGAGCCTTTTTCATCACCAAATAACACCTAAGCAACGACATCCGGCCACTAATTTATGACTCGATCTAACACAACAATCCATGTATATAAGGCGATATCATAATTCTACGGAAGCAAGTCATTCATATTTTCTAACTTGAATTTGCAGAGAGTTGTACGTAGCTATAAGCTACTTCAACATGCGACTCTTGACTCTATGATTACAAAAACACTTGCAAATTATAGTCCAGCCATCCCTTTTAAATACACCAGAATCAGCAAGTAACCAAATGAAAGATTAGCAAAACAACTCCTCAGAAGCTCGGCTATGTTCTTTCCATAATTTCAGTTCAGATCATTTCAGGTTTGCTTATTTAAAATTTATAATTCAAATATGTTCGGGTCAGGTGGCAGATTTTCAGTGGAATAAAAAAGATCAGTAATACTAATCTACTATACTAGAGAAAGACTAGGAAGGAGAAAGAAAGGACCTGAATTGACATTGCCTTCTTGTTAGTCTCAAGCTGGCTCCCTGCACGAAGTAAAACGAAAGATCATCAAATCTTTGATCAAGTTTACAAAAAGGGGGCCTGTTTTTCCCCCAGAAAAATTCAAGAGAATAAGCTTAATTTCACAGAAGCACAGAAGATGAAGACAAGATAGACAGACCCTTCTGGCCTTTCAACTTCTCAGCGTTCTTCTCACGAGCCATCTTGGCTTTCTGGCCATTGCCTCCACCCATTATAGTCTGCAGTCTGCAGAGCTTAGTTGTGTTTGTGTAGCTGAAACTGTGAATGCAAGAAGCTCAAGCAGGCAATATATAGGAGGAATTAATAGGATGATTGTTAATGGAAAAGCACAAGTCAATGAGATAACAGTAGTGTACACACACAGACACAGCAGATAACTAACTAGATTAATAAATGAAATTGACCTGTTTTTTTCTGGTATTGAATTGTTCAGTACTGGCAATTAATTGGAGCTAGCTAGATAGATAGTGGACGGATGCGAGTATTGAGTGAGAATTAATTAATTAATTGATTATCTCAAAACAAAAGAAAGAAAAAATTATTGAGAGACTTTGGTTGAGTTTTTAGTGTTTGCTGATTTGCTCAGATAGTGCTTGCTATACGCGTGACTAGATAAACTACGCGTCTAGCCCACCACCACTACTAAAAACGCCAGTACCAGTTTCAGGTTCGTATGATCCCATATTTTCAAAAATATTTATACAAATAGCTATGTACAAATTACAATTCGTAAGAACAATCCATATAAACTGAAATAAACTTATTTCAACTATACAAATATGAACTGAACTAAACTGAAATGATGAATAGACCTCGACTGCACTGAACTTAATATAACTTAACTTAACAATCCTGAAATTGAATTGAACTGGACATAGTCTAAATTTATACTGAAGTTTGTAGAGATGGCATTGGTGATTTGTAAGGAATGAAGGGTGTATTAGAGTGTATGACTTTGAAAGTGGTGCCGACCGTATGGAGTCCGGCGCTTAAATTTGTGAATCAGTAAAGTAAGAGATAATTGATAAACAAATAAAAGTGAATAATGTTAGTCCACTTGGGCTTAGTCTAGGTGAGTTTGGAGGTAATGGGTCGACAGCAGTAGCACGAAGAGTTTGAGAGCTACCGGAGGTCGACTAAGGTTTGTAAATCAACGACAATGAGTAACTAAAGGTCAAATTAGGTGGTTGCCTTGATTGTCGGATTGTAGGATCGAGGGAATGGAGATAACTGCAACTTATAGAGTATTCGAGTGCTATGTGTTGAGTAGTGATGAATGCAGAGAGCTTAGGAACTGGCCCCTTTTTTGTGGTATTTAGCAACTAATTGGTTGGGGTGTTGATCAAATTTGTTCATGTTTCTATATTGATCATGTCCGCTAAGTACTAAGGCTATCTCCAGCAGTTCAGCCTCAAAATGGGGCTTAACTCTGCTACGTCAGCATTCCACTAAATCTCAGCCCCAACATAAAAAAATCTACTCCAGCAGTTCAGCCCCTCTCATCCTCATATATTAATTTCTTTTCTCATTTTTAAAAAACTTAATTCTTTATTTTATCATTTTTTAAACCTCATTTTTTTTCAAATGTCAATAATTAATTTCAACAAAAAACAAGCACCAAAAAAAAAATTTCAACAAAATCATATTCTTTTAAAAAGTAAAATATTTTGAAAAACAATTACAAGAAATATATAAAATACCAAAGTGAGACATAAAACAAATAATTTTAATATACATAAGGAAAAAAGGAAACTTTGGGAAAGTATAAAAGGAGAAAACAATGAAAATAAAAATGTGAGTGGAAGGTTTCAAACCTGGGATGTCTTTGTCATTACCCAAATGTCTAACCACTCAGCCACTTGAACTTATTCAACATTTTTTAACAAACAAATTATATATACTAATAATATAACATTAAAAAAATAAAAAAAAAGGTAATTTGATGTTGAGGCGCGCCTGAAATACTCAGGCGCGCCTCAACGCTGCTGTCTTGTTGAGGCGCTGCTGGAGCGCCTCAACAAGCAGCTCAGCTCAGGCTCTCTTCAGCCTTTGCTGGAGAGAGCCTAAGTGTCCCTTTTGTACCTTTGTGGAGTGGTTCAAAAGAAAGTTAACTAAAGTGAGGCTATTGCCCCGAGCCCCTCACTATCACTTTAGACCTGCAATTAGTTAATAATTAACTAAAGTGTTTGCAATTAGAGCAATCATTATCAGTTTTCATGAAATTGCCAAACTCCCCAGCTATAAACCTTTCTTCAAAACATAAACACATAATGTATATCCAGACCTTAACATAAGTTACAGTTGCATAAATGATGATTAATCACTTAATATAACCAGACCTTACCAAAAGGATCTCTATACATTCATCCATGACTCTAATATAATACACAGGTTCACAATCAACATCTAACAACACTACACACAGGGTCGGACCCAGGAAATAGATAGGGGCGTACTTTAGGGTGCGGACGCCCCCAATGCCCCAGGCCTGGTTCCGTCCCTGACTATACAGTCTATACTACCTAACTTCTCCAGACCCTACAACATATGCTTCGCGATAATCTTGTTCTGGTTTCTCAACCATAATTCTTGTTGTTGTAACACATTCTCTTGGTCAGTAGTACCGCTTGACACCTGATCAACTGAAAACGAATCATTGAATGGGTCGTTGTCGTTTTGGACCAGGAACGAGCTTTGGTTCTGTGCTGAAAATGTCGGAGCTGCTTGAAATGTTGGCGCTGGAATGACTGAGGATTCCTCTGTATCTTGGAGAAATGGATTGTACTTGTTATTGGGTACAGTTGATTGTTGTGGCGGTGATGGCTCAAATAAGACTAGCTCTAGTCCTTCTGTAGATGAGTTTTGTGTCTGTTCTGGGAATGCATTGAACGTATTTGTGTTGTTGTCTGGCAAAGTTGTTGGCGGAAATGCATTGAACGTCTTTGTGGTATTGTCTGGCAAAGTTGTTGGCGGAAATGCATTGAACGACTTTGTGGTATTTTCTGGCAAAGTTGTTGACGGAAAGGCCTCGAATGTGGCTTTGGTATTGTCTTGCAGAGTTGTTGAGGGGAATGCATTGAACGCGTCTGTGTTATTCTCTGGAATAGATGATGACGGAAATGCACTGAACATGTCTGTGTTATTAGACATGGTTGTTGAAGGGAACCCGGAGAATGTGCTTGTGTCTTTCTCTGGCATAACTGTTGATGGGAATGCATCGAACTTGTTTAAGTCATTGACTGGCGTAGCTGTTGGTGTAGATAATGTTTCAACTAGCATAAGCTCCCAATTGTTGGGGGTTGATGAAGCCAATAAGCCATTTGGTTGTTCGTTTTCATCATCTGACGAATCATCTAATGACACAAGATCAGTCATGGAATTTGTTACTGGCAAAGATTTGCTTGATCCTGCATGACACAACTTGAGGACCATGTCAGCCTTTGTAGCCGGATACTCCTCAAGGTCAATGGAGATGGCGCGACTTGTTCCAGTTTGTGTAGCGCTTATTAGGTCTTCCAGTGAAGTGCATTGTGATCCGAAGTCTGATGCGAATTCTGACTGTCCATCACTCGTGATTGAGAATTCTGACTGCCCACAATCGCTTTCATGCATGCTCGATTGAGATGCAATGCTAGCAGGGGGTGCAGGGAGAAGCTTACGCTGGTTAAAAGGCTCCACATGTGATGAGAATGAAGATTGATCTTTGAGGAATTCTTGAAGTGTATCGATTAGTTCCTCAGATATCGCTCGTACGCTAGGGTATTCAGGACTCCTACCAACACCTATACTTTTGCACAGGGTGTAAAATGCACCTAGTTCTTCAAATTGCTTCGACGCTTTGATGCACGTTTGGAATGCAGTAACACAGTTCTGGTATTGCAAATGGAAGAAACTATCCAGAAGATGGGTAAGTCCTTCAGAGATGTCTTTATACAAATCGAAACTTTCTTGCACGATTGCATTCAACGCTATTTGTACCAAACGGTTCGTCCTAGCCACTCCGGTTGGTCGAGTTGCTATAGCCCGATCCAACAATCGCTGCCAATAGGAGATTTTGTCAAGCAACATTGCAGGTTTCATGTCCCCAACATTTTCATTGGGCGTTAGACCCTCACGACTCTTGGACCGTTCATGGCCCTTTTCTCGAGTCGTCTCTTGCATTGAGCATTTCCCTTGTAGCTTCCCAGTTAGAAAGCACTCCAACCTCTCATCCAGGTAAAGAGCAAAGGTCCGGACAAACGCCGTGAAATCCCACGGACTTGAATTCGAATCATCACGAAAGCTCGAGAGATTAAGAATCTTGGCACCCCGTTTCATGGCATGTAGCACTTCCCTGGGGAAATACGGATCACCATCTTGAAATATCCGGAGAACGAGCATTAATGATTTCAGCGCAACTATCCAATTGCGTGTCCGTCCTATACGCTTAGCAATGGTGCGAGCACATACCGCTGCCTGCGTTTTACTGGAGGAGACGAGGCGTAAGATTTCATTGACGTATTTTTCATCAATAGGAACGTCTTCATGGGTGGTGGCTTTGAGGATGGGAACCTCAATATTAGAAGAAGTGTTGGGTGAAACCTTGGCAATGCTGATGCTGGTTTGATCTTTTACAGCCCTGATTGCCCTCTTGAGCTTGCTTGGCATCGTTGAATATGTCGAATGTTTTGAGGGAGAGAGAGAGATAGAGAGAAAGGAGGGGATGTTGGATTGTTTTGGTGAGAGGATCCGGAGCCGACGAGAGAGAGAGAGATAGAGAGGAAGAGTTGTGAATAGATTGCTAAATTTGTGATATTGTTTTCTTTCTACTTAAAACTTTGGAGGAAACTGAAACTCCTACAATGCCTCAGAACCATTATACCTAGTTTAGAAGTTTTTGATAGCGTATGACATGTTTATAGACTTTTAGATTTTTCCATATGTTCTTCTCTCGTCTTAGAAAGATTGCATTATTGCGGATTTTTCCATTTTCCAGTATTATAAGAAAACGCTGTTTTTTAGTTATTTTAAACAGATTTTAAACATGTGTATGAATGTTTTTAAACATATGTCTGGATGTTTTATATAGCATTTTCATCTATATACGAAAAAATGTCAGTGAACGTTTCACCTTGGTATTTAGTAAATCGCCAAATATAATATATTTAGATTCAGATTCCTTGTTTATTCCTTGTTTAGATTCAGATTCCTTGTTTATTTTAAAAAGATTTTTAGCAGTATATGTATGAGAAAGACTTCTTACAAAAATGATGTTCTAGATTAAAAAAAAAAAAGTTTTAGACATGATTGATTACCACTGCCTCTGGTCCATTACAAGCTTCCTAAGAAGCAATTTTATCTAGTTTTTACAAAAGTAATCGGAGTATAAAAATAGATATTACCGTATATATTTGTAAGAGAATAGAGTGAAATGGGTGTATTATTATGAAGATAGTCCTTTAAGTGCATGGTTCTACAAGTTCAAACACCTGCAGAGAAGGCTCATTCGAATCATCGAATGGAAATGTTTGAGTTAAACAACTAGTCCTATCACTACACTTCGTATAATGTTCCAAACTTCTAACTACAATAACAATGCCTGAGAACTAGAGAAGCATGCCAACACTACGTACCAGACTACCAGCACTCCGGCGCAAAAAGGTTAATCCACAAATTTCTTTCTGCAATACTATGTTCAGCGTATGGCACTCCACACTCTGTTGATATTTGCCAGCAAATTAAGGCGCATAGAGAAATTTTTAACTACTCTCGCCACCAGGATTTGGCTTAATCCCACTGCAACAGAAGAAGTGCGGCAGCTTAACGCGTCCACAGACCCTGCACCAAAATGTGCAGAAGCAACCAATACCTCAGTAATATATCTAACTATATCAAAGTGAAAGTAATTCGGTGATGCTATAGACTATAGAGTAACAAAAGTTCATTTCGCATATCATTCTTTTGAGTTATGAGCATATGGTGTTCGAGTTAATTCCAATGAAATATAACAGCAGTATGCATCATGCCAAGCTGAGTCAAATACATGGCGACAGGCTCATTGAGTATGTTGACAGCCCGTGACACCTATTCTCTACTGTCCGCTATTAACTAAATACTTCTCAGTAAGCATAAGCTACAATAGACTTTCTTTAGATGTACAAGAAAAGGAAGAAATCATAGAGAGCATGTCCAAGTTATTACTACAGAAACAACTCGTAGATCTTTATCCTGCTTATCGGGATCAGTAACTACACATCAAATACAAGGTGTAACAAACTAACAATACACCACTATGATGAAACAATTTCAGACTGGAACATTTTAGTATTCAATGCTCATTAGACTTCGGATATTCCACTTATACCAGTAAAGTAACAAGCAACTCAATGATTCTCAGCATATTGACTTTGCACTTTGCAAAATAAGTATTTGAAGAACGTGGGAAATGGAAAACCAAAAGTAAAACACTTCACAATCACCTAAAACTTTTTAGATGAGTGGCAGATTTTCATCTAAAATCATCCATGTTCACAATTCCCACTTCTTTTATATGTAAGTGTCAAGAGTCTATATATATATATATATGCAAATATTAGATCAGAAGTCAGATTCAATAGTCGTACATCAGAACACAAAAACAGATCTCGGACTGTGCTTGGTCAAGTAACTGAAATTATATTTCTGCCTTCAGTAATTTCATAACTGGACAGACAAAACATCCCGTCCGTATGTATGTGTGTGTCGTTTTGTTTCTCTCCAGGGTATTAAAATGGCAAATAAACTAAGAATCTTAACAATATACATCTTGCTTTTACTGTAACGAAGTTACATAAGAAATCAGTTATGTCATCCAAATATTCAGCAACCTGAAAAGAAACAACTTACGTGCAACGAACGATTACTGGAACAGGTTTTAAAGCCTTCGGCCCATTTCTGATACCTCTCTTATGAGGACTAGTCTGCAAGAAACATTTCCAAACTGAGTCATGACTCATGAGGAAGATAAAGAAAAATGTATACATAAACTTCACAACTGTAAAATGGTAGGCATGGACAAGCCTCAGAAACATGAACACCATGCTTATGCTATTATTATAGAGGTTAGAATCTCAGATAACTGCCTTTATCTAACAAGTTGACATAGGGCAACTCCAGATTAAACCAGCAAGTTGTTAAAGTAACAGACCAGTTTTTTTGGAAGTAATACACTTGAGAGGTTCTAATTACTCTAGTTTATAGTTTTGCCAACTATCTACTATAAAGATACCGCTCCGGACCCGTTCCTGGCTTGGGAAAGCCTTCCTTCTCAGTTTAAGTTTATTTTATATAAAGACGCTATGTAATTTCGTTTAATTACTTTGTAATTTCTTTCATTACCAAAAAAAAAAGATACTTATTCTCCGCACAATACTAACACTAACGGAGAAATAAAGAAGCAGTAGAAATCAGAAGAAAAAAAAAACGGAAGGAAGGCATATGCATATCCTGCTGGTGATTATCAATCCCTATTGTAAAATCTTCAGGTAGAGTAAAATGATTTATGTTGCAATCACGCAAGCTAAAGCGACACCGCGAACCTAGAAACCGAAAATTTCACTACTGATACAATAAGCCACATATATAACAGACAGTCAGACAGCCCTGCAACCACCTAAGATCCACATTCATGAAAAAGAGCAGAATAAAAAACAAAAGCTAGTTTAAGTAATCACAAATTCGCTGATAGCTAAACAATACAGCTCAATACACGAACATGAAAATGTTTAAAATAAAATGCCATTATGCTGTGTTTGCTTGGGCAAAAGTGTGGTCAAATAACACCCAAAACACACCATTTTCACGCATCTACACCGTTTGGTTGCCATTTTGTCACAGAAATCT
>JAYMSL010004423.1:0-11118 GCA_036897195.1 Plantago coronopus | reverse complement strand
AATAAAAGGGGGACAAGTGTCCCCCAAAAAATTAAACAAAAAAAAAAAAGAGGGGAGCGCCCAGCATGGGCGCTGTTCAAGCGAACAGCGCCCAGCTGGGCACCATTCCTTCTTTTTTTTTTAATTTTGGTTTTCTTTTAATTTCAAATGGTGGGCCCAAGGTGCAAGGTGTGCACCGCTTGAACAGCGCCCAGCTGGGCACCATTCCTTCTTTTTTTTTTTTAATTTTGGTTTTCTTTTAATTTCAAATTGTGGGCCCAAGGTGCAAGGTGTGCACCGCTTGAACAGCGCCCAGCTGGGCACCATTCCTTCTTTTTTTTTTTAATTTTGGTTTTCTTTTAATTTCAAATGGTGGGCCCAAGGTGCAAGGTGTGCACCGATAATCCTGGTCTAATGAAACCACCTGAGCGAAATCAAAACCAACGTGCGGAAACAGAAACATTCCCACGATCGACGTTATCTTATCGTCACATCACAACAAATGAAATACCAAGAATATCCTCGTCACCTTCATTTCCATTTTCTTCTTTTCCCAGTCTCCTCCTCTGCTTTCTGCTTTATCCTTTAACCTCCTTTCTCTATATCTCTTGAGATTGCTGCAAACCAAACCGAGATGAGCAGGTTCAGAAGATTCGGCATCATCGATTACCAACCTCCATCCTACTCCTTATCCACAACCTCCATTTTCACTCGTTTCCCTGTTTTCGATGAATTTGAGCTGCTGGCAACGAAATCGGTTCCGGTTTTCGACGAATTCGACGCGATTACGGATCTGATTCAGATCCAGGCTCTCAGTGATCGTGTTTCGGCTCTGGAGCTGGGGTTTGACCGCCTCGTGAAGGAGAAGAAGAAGAAGACAAAGACGGAGAAGGAGAAGGAGAAGAATGTGGGTGGGGAGGAGAAGAAGAAGAAGAAGTACAAGTGGACGGCGGAGATTAAGGGGAGAGGTGGAGTGGAGCGGAAGTATACAATTGAGGTGTCTACTGGAAGTGAAAAGGAAATGGAGAAGAAGAAGAAATGTGAGAAAAGTAAGGTGAAGAAGAATGGGGTGAGAGTTGTGGAGATTGAGGAGGAGGAGCTTTCTGATCATGGAGCTGTGGTCTTGAGAAAGGTTTGTGCTTTCGTTTCTTCGATTTTCGTAACGTTTTGATTTCTGGAAATGCAGCTTGATTGATTTTAGGTGCATTGTGTTTTAGTAACTTCGGTTTTTCGTACGTTTTGATTTCCAGCAATGCTGCTTGTTTGGTGTGGAAATGATATTGTGTGATTGTAAGTTTAGTTATATGTGCATTGTGTTTTCATTTGATTGATTGTCGAACTTTTTGATTTCTTGAAATGCTGCTTGATTGTTGTGGAAACTTGATAGATTTTAGGTACATTGTGTTTTCATTTCTTCGATTTTCATACTTTTTTGATATCTTGAAATGCTGCTTATTTTGTGTGGAAATGATATTGTGTGATTGTAAGTTAGTTATATGTGCATTGTGTTTTCATTTAACTGATTTTCATACTTTCTGATTTCGTAAAATGTTGCTTGATTGTTGTGAAAATGATATTATGGAACTGTTGGCACTTGGCCTTTTAGATATACTAATAGCTCAGTTGCTTCCTAGTTCCTAGTAGTAGTTCAAGAAGTTGTAGATAGTTTGAGTGTGTATGGTTATTGGTTTATTTATTAGTATTAGGGATGCTCTTTGGTTGATCTTGATCGGGCTTGGTGGCGTTATTGGATGCTGATCGCATTGACACATGTTAAAATGGAAGGGAGGAATAATGATGAATCTCATTTGTGTTTTTGAATTAATACTTGTGTGCTAGATTGTTAGTGGAGTAGGTCATTGTTATGAATAAAAGTTTGTATTCTTGGCTTTAAATGGATCAGGTGATGTGTTTCTAATTATGTTCTTACTCTTCATCAGCCAATCTGGTATGTCTGTGGCTCTGTCCATGTCATTTGTGTTGGTTTGATTTAGCTTCGATTTGTCTGCTGAGGTATAATAACTGACCTCTTTTGCTTGCACATTTGGTAGAGTTACTAGTAGCTTTAGTGTTGATACTAACTAATACTTGATCGTCTGTCAATTTATCTCTTGGAAGTTGGAACCTTAAGCTGAAATCGCTAGAAAATCGTTCTGGGCCCTTCTATATCCATCCCGTTATTTCTTCAATGCTTCTGAAAGTAGCTTTGTAGTATCACTCTAGTAATGTTGGGAAATCTGATCAAAAGCCTGATCTAGTAATCAAACAAAAGTCCAAAACTTGACATGAAAGCGTGAAACTAAAACCTTGAACCTTACTGGCTAATGACGAATTATAATGAGTTTTTACGTTTTCATCTTTGCTAATGCTTCAAGTCAGACGGTAAGAGTGGTCAAAGTTACAGAAAATACTTCAATGATTCTGACGAGTATGATTCAGAGCCTCAGAGGCAGTTGATGCTAGGTCTAAAGCGCGTATATGCAAAGATTTGTATTGAGGACTTATCATCTCTAATTTGCAGATGTACAAATTTTGTATACTGCTATACGGTTGTTATTGCTTTGAGCAATTCTCTCGCTTCATGAATCAACAAATCAACTTATAATTTTCCTCTGACGTTTACCCTTGAGTGGTAGGTTATACGCATTCTGCTTTCTAAATTTTAAATCTGGTGTATTCAGGTTTTTGCCAAGAGAGTGGATAAGAGCAAGGGAAAGAGGAAGAGATTGACTCCACATGATGCTGCAACTCTGATTCAGAGGACATTCAGGGCTTATCTTACCCGAAGGTCTCAGGCTCTACGTGCACTTCGGGAGTTGGCCATTGCGAAGAACAAGTTGAAGCAACTCAGGGCTCTGTTCAACAACTTCTCTTACCGCCGTCGCATTTCCAGTGACGCGGAAGAGCGTCAGAAGTTCACCGAGAAAGTCATTGTGCTTCTTCTCACTGTTGATGCAATTGAGGTAATCTAACTCTTTATTTACCTTCGCTTGATGGTCTTTTAAATCCTGAATCGTAATACCTACTTGAACCGTTAATTTTCATTTGTGTCTTGTTTTCTTATTCATTCTTGAAACTTGGGAAGTCAACAGCATGGTACTAAGTTTTGTCATATTACATCTCTCAGTTTTGATGAAGAGTATATGTGCTTGTCTTAAACAACCAGTGTTAAATTTTAAACCTGCTAAGCAACGAGTAACCGGAAATCTTTAGGATTTATGAACTGTAAACTACCTAATATCTCGACACAAGCATCTGTTCTGTAGCTCCTGAATGGCTTCTGTGTGTATCTCTCCTTCGATTACAGTTCTGTGTGTATAATTCATTCATACTTATGCTTGCTGTTCCTTCTTATTAGGGTGCTGATCTGATGGTCCGGGCTGCCAAAAAGTCAATGGTGGATGAGCTGGAAGCGATGCTTGATGTGGTTGACCCTCAACCTGCTGGGAAATCCCTGTCCATGAGAAGGAGAACATTCGACATGCCTGATCCCGCGATCAACAAGGAACTTGCAGCTGGTGTCGCACAGGTTGTGCGTATGATTGATCAAGAAGCAGCCGGTTCTGAGTGACTTGCTTCAAATGCTTGATCAAGCCGGGGTAACTTGTAATCAAACTTTGCAGGCAGCGTGTAGTGATTCTCAACCCTTCAAACATCTAATCGTTTCTGTAGTCGTGTTCTACGTGTTGTATGTTAGTATCAATCGCGGAGAGTGTGTTTGCTTGATCTTGTTGGTGTAAAGAGAATGATCATGAATGACCTTTGATGTTGGTTTCTTATGTACTACTCCCTCCCCTCCGTCCCACAAAACTTTACCCACATTCCGTTTTTCGATGTCCGACAAAATTTTATACCCCACACATTAAAATATTATTTTAACATCAATACACTTTTTTATCACCACACATTCTCAAAAAAGTAACGTATCCCACTTAATTTTCCATTTTAACTCCATTATTTTAAATCATTTTCTTAAACTGCGCGTAAACCATAACGGGTAATGTTTTGTGGAACGGAGGGAGTAACTATTTGATGAACTCCTGAAACACTGGATTAAAGCTTGGCTGCATGTGCGCAGCTCAAAGATTAAGATAGACTATCGGTTTAACACAACACTTAATCTTAAATTTAAGGATTAATAAGTTCAAAAACTCTATAATATAAGTAAATGCAACCATGTAATTAAATTTCTTTTTGTTTAGTTGAGTTAAATAAAAAAAATTGAAATAATGTGAGAAGTGAGATGATATATATGAAATGAAATGGTATATAAAACGAAGTGTTTTTTACATAAAAAATGAGAAAAATATGGTAAAATAAATTTTTTCACTTCTTTACAGAATAAGAAAAATACATTAATAGCATTTCAAGTTTCTTTTAGAGAAACACTAAATTCTTTTATAATAATCTAGTGAAAACCTTAAAAACGTTAGTTATTTAATATTTGTAATCATATTACAACCACAAAAAATCAATTATAAATATATGATTCATTCATAAATCAACTAGAATTTCAAACGTGCGTAGGCGTGTTATTGTGTTGTTTTATTATTGACATTTTGTTTCTTTGTTTATGTTACTTTTTTTTTTTTAAGATTATAAGTTAATAAACAAAAATTTTGATTTAATAAATTGGGTATGTTTTTTAATGAAATATATATAAAATTGTCGAATCATATTTATAATTGATGTCAAATATAGTAGATATTACCATAGTAAACATTATGGTGGGTTCTTTTTTTATTTGGATAAGCGAATATTAAAAAAATTAAGATTACGAAACGAGAAAATAAGGAATGAGTTTTTTTAAGATTATAAGAGTTGTTATGGATGGGACAACATATTGCAAATTAATTAATTTTAATTTTTGAAATTGAAATAAATTTGCATAACTTAATAGTTGAAAATTGAACTAAATTGCACAATTCAAATAGTTTGATTGGATTATATACTAATCCCTCCGTCTCAGTAAACTTTACCTATTATGATTTATGGTTAGCGTGCAATTAACGAATGAAAAAGTAAGTGGAGGTATGTTTTTTTTTTGTGATGTGTGATGATAAATAAGTAATATTGATGTTAAAATAATATTTTAGTGTCTGAAATACCTTTCTTATTTGGTAATATGTAAAATTTTGTGAGACACTCAAAATATAAAGTTGGTAAAGTTTTGTCATTTTGTGAGACGGAGGGAGTAATTTTAAGTGTATCAGGACCTTCTGTGCTCCTTTTAAAGCTATTGTTGTTAATCCCGGCTGGAATTATATGCAAAAAATTGCAAAGACCCTCGAATAAGATACAAATCACACGCACCACCAATAAATTGTTTATACTAGCCTCATTATTCTTATCCGTGTTAGAGAAAACGTGTCACACACCTATTTTATAAATTAATTTGAATTGAAATGCATACAATTAATTATAGAATAGATGTTACAAATTATAACAACGAAAATATTCTATTACCATAATTTCAAATAGATGGGAACTACATGTTGATAGTATCTCCGATTTACAACTTTACATACTAAAAGTCTAGAAAACTACTATATTTATCAACAATCAGCTTTGCACTATAATAGAGGCAGGCCTAGGAGATACATGTTATTGTAATACACAGAGCAACATTATCTTCGAACTTTACGTACTACTTCCTCCGTCCCACAAAACATTACCCGTTAGGGTTGGCGCGCAGTTTAAGAAAATGAGTTAAAGTAATGGAGTAAAAATGAAAAAGTAAGTGGGGTAGGTTACTTTTTGAGAATGTGTGGTGATAAAGAAGTGTATTGATATTAAAATAATGTTTTAGTGTGTGGAGTAGCTTCCTTATTTGGTAATGGGTAAAGTTTTGTGGGACGTACGAAAATGGAAAGTGGGTAAAGTTTTGTGGGACGGAGGGAGTAGTTGGTAAGTTTGGGAACAGCTCTATGTTTTTTTGGACTCACTTCTCTTCTTCTCCTTCTTTATGCTTGAGTGAAAACAAGTAGTCATTAGAAAGAAAAAAAAAAGTCATAACCATGTCATAAAAAACATTTGTGACTTTCTCTTACCCATCTTGCATATATTCATAATTTTGTGAGTCTTGCCCATCTTTCATATATTCATACCTTTGTGACTGAGTCTTGCCCATCTTGCATATATTCATACCTTTGTGAGTGTGAGTGTTAGTTAGTGGTGTAAGACTTGTTTGGTGAAACATTTAGGATTTAGGTGGTGCACCCTTAGGAGTTGGAAGCCTATTAACTCATAGTTGAGTCGACAACGTAATTGGTGGAGTATCGATTCTTTACAGAATGCGCCTTTATTTAATATCACTGTAAATAATCGATACTCCAATTACGTTGTCAGCTTAGTTATGTCTTTATTCAGTTCCAACTCTTATGATGCACCACCTAGACCCAAAAGTATTCACCAAGCCTCCACAACTAGCTAAGAATCACAAATGTAAGAATGTATACAAGATGAAGATGGATAGGAGAAAGGGACAAAGGTTCTCTCTCACATGGTTATGGCTACTCCCTCTTGTTACTCTCAAGCATAAATAAGGATAAGAAGAGAAGAGAGTCCCAAAAACCCAGAAGGTGCCCCCAAACTTACTAAGTAAGGAACAAAGGATGGGTAAACTACGTTAAATAGAGGGCTTTGTTATTGACAAAATTGAGCTTATTTATTAATGGGTGAGCATAAATGGACCAACATAATAACAGAAACCTCATGAAATGTCAAATAACCAGCTATCGGAAGAAACACAACCACTTCACAGTTCCAAATAGCCTTTCCTCTCCAACGTCTCAATAGCAACGTAAGCAGGAGTACCACAAAACGTACGTAACAAAAGAAAATTTTAGATTTAGTAGAGCAATTACATTGAGCAATTGCAAAATAATAGAATGCCTAACTAGCAGGCGGTTTCGATCTCCATCTCAATCGTGACAGCGCCTCTCTCTCTGTCTCAAATACATGGCTCACCATCTCAAATAGTCGGCCATGTATTATTTGCCAATATCTAACTCGCTAGAAATCTTAAAATCATTGAAAATATAGCAATAAATGTGATAGACAAGAAGAAAATCCTCAAAATTATTTTACCAAACACATTACACGTGAGATCTCAAATTCTACGGCGAGTTACACACCCTAATACTGTGCAATTATTCGAGGTAATGGCTACTACATCTAAAATTTTCTTCTTATGTTTGTTCCACAGTATGTTTTGTATACTCTGGCTCATGTTAAATGCACTTAAAAGTGTGGGGGAGGAAAGGTTATAGTGGTGCTCATATAAGAGTTTTGGAACTGGGGAGTGGTGTTGTCTGCTTTGATGGCTGGTTATTTGCACTTTCTTGATCAAAATGAGGTTTCTGACTAACAACTTAAGAAGACATCAAAAGTTGAAGGCTTTTTAATTTTCATATTATTTGAGTCTACTTAGAAACTCTGTGGATTCTGTTTTGTAACCTTAGAATCATTGATTCAGTTTTACTCTTGCTCAACTCCTATTCTTATGTTCATTGTTTATTTCGTTAATGTACTCTTATATACTTGACTCTCAGCAAAATTATGCCTGAAATTGCACTGTTTGGTAAATTAAATGTCCAGCATTTTCAGGATATTTCACAAGAAAAAAGAACAGAGATCATATGTGAGAGTGTCATACATGAAAAGAATGGCGCTTTTCTCATGTTTCATTTCTAGTATAGGAGCACAGGTTTGAATGCTACAAACAAGAATACAAACATCTCGAATTTCTGGACAATTATATACTTAATATTCTTACCAGCGTTCATGTGTGTTTCTCATTCCAGTTTAAGGTGTGCACAGTATGATGATGTACCTGCAAAAACATTCATCATGATATTCATAAAAGATATTCATGAGCAGCACTGATTCGGGAGAAAGGAAGAATTCCTTAGAGAACTTGACTGCCTCAATTTAGTTTCCATATTATGAATGATCAAGCGCATACTGAACCTCTATGTACAACAGACCAAATGATGCAAGTTACTCACAATTCTCTGGTGGTCAATATTCGAAGAGCTCAGATAATAACGTGGATATTTGATCAACCTGGATCAGTTTAGTTTGGGGAAGGGAGCTTTATAGTTCCAGCTCCTTCATAAAATCAATGTTGTCAACAAAGACCTGTCATGTGGGAATAGCAGAATAATGATAATTGGCAAAGTTAAGAGCAACTTAGAAGATTCAATGGACAAAATGTAGATCCAAAACCAGGTTAGAAGCTCCTTAAGACAGAAATTGTGAAATATATAATGTGGCAAAGAGGAAGGAATTACATACCGTTTTCCAACCATCAGGATCCAAGCAGAGAGTAATCTTGGTATTCAACCCTGGCAAAGGTCCAGGTTCACGGATGATTGTCCCTCCACATGATCTTATAGCTTCTGCAGTTTTGTAAACATCATCTGTGCCAATGGCTATCTGCAGGAAGATAGTATAATAAACCCTTTATCATGACGGCGTAAACTAATCCAGCTTACGGAAATAAATTTGAGAAAGATACAGAGCTATCCAAGACTATGAAACATCAGTATGTTGTGAAGAAAGAAGCTAGAGATCTACCTGGCCATAACCGTTTCCTTTGTCATACTCTCTCACGCCGTAATTATATGTTAACTCTAGGACGGCATTATTATCTTCAGGACCATAGCCCATGACAGCTTTTGCACACTGGAAGAGTGATACATATCACAGAAGAGTGTTATGTTGTTCAGGTAAAGGCACATTGCAGGATGCATAGAATCTCACAGAAACAAAATGCCATCAATGACATGGTAAATGGTGCGCACTTGTGTAGTGGGAAATAGGAATGAAATGGAAGTATCATTTTTACAAACACTAAAGCCACATATAAATCCTTTTTAGTATAATATAGGAGGTATCACGTGAAGTCTCGAGCAATTAACTTACTTTGTATTCAGGGTAATCCTTCTTCTTAAGAAGCTCCATGCCATAAGCCTTAACAAGTTTGTATAAGATGAATATTAGTCCATGCATATATGTTCAGGAAATTGAATGCTGCTAAATGAATACACCAGTTTACCTTCTTATAGAAATCAATAGAACGGTCAAGGTCCCCAACTCTAAGCATTACTTGGCAAAGAGGCTCAGATGAAGGCCATCTCTCCATGAGCTTGCACGTATAACCATCAGGATCATTAATAAAAGAAACAGCTGTATCGCCATCTTTCTGGTTGCCAGGTTCCTGAGTCACTCTTGCACCCTTGAGTTTCGCAACATTTGCCAGTTTTGCTACCTACATCACAGGTTTAGTAAAAAAGTTAGTTGCATTGAAATGCAATTAGTAAAGCTTCTTATAATACCCCTGCTGCAGTTTTACAACGACACATAAGTGGATTCAGAATGACGACTGAATTACGATAAGCAATGCCAATGTGGACTAAGATGATTGCTAAGAACACAGAAATATGAGAAGGGAAATAAATCCAGATGTTATTCTCTTGAGCCTTTGTAAACTTACATTCTCAACTTTGAAACCGAAATGTCCAAATCCTGGTCCAACAATGTAACTATCAGCTCCATAGTCTGGAAGAAAACAAAGTCAGCATAACTCTTAAGCCAAAACTCCCATTATGCCATTCAGAAACTCAGTGACATACTATAAGTAAGTTCCATGGCGAAGTTTGATTCTTCAGGCCCATATCCAAGGAACGCATTTGAATATTTGTCCTCAGGGATGTCACGCTGCCTCAAAACTTTCATGCCCAAACACTCGGTGTAAAATCTGCAGTGTGTCACATTTAACAGTAAGATGTGCACAAAGTTCGGAAGTCGGAACTGCAAGCTCAGTCTAATCCACACAGCAAAGCATTGAATACTCAAGAGATTGCTTTTATCAATTCGTATCTTTTAGCTTTCATCTTAAGCAATATTAAATTCAAAAGGGCATGATTAGCAAGAAACTATTCTGTCCTTCTGAAATTAAATATTAGAAGTGCAATCGAACACGTAACTCCCAAACCACAATACTAAATACACATCTCTGAAAACAAATATTCTAACTGCAACCCTATACATATCTTACTTAATTATTCAATTCATACATTCCTCTAGGTAACCAACATTTTTGCACTTATCTAATACACATAAGAAAACAAGAAGCAACTACAATTGAAGTTAACCGAGAACGAAAAACATAAAGACATACTTGATAGTCTTGTCAAGATCCCCAACACGATAAACAACATGTAGCATTCTTCTTTTATCTTTTCGTACCCATTCTGCAGCAGCTTCTTCAGTTGCTTGAGCCACATCCATAATCGGCATTGATGTTTCTAACTTATGAACATCAGTAATCAACTTCGCATTTGCAGAAAGTGACTGTGATTGAGAGAGAACAGCTGCATTTGCAATTAGGCTTTCATCAACTTAAACCCTCGAGCCCCAATTTCACAGTACCAATCAAATTGAGGTGGTTTTGAATGCATACCAGTGGTGAGCTGGAAGAGTGCTAGCCTCCGAGACGGATTTTCAGCAGAAGCGGAGACGAGTCTGTGTTTGTAATTCGTGGAAGAAGAAGAAGAAGATGAAGTGCTACAACAAGAAAGAGGTTTTGCAGAGGGAAACTGAAACGCCATTTTTGAACCTGTGGTAGTTAATTCGTTACGTTTCGTCAGTGTATATCGATTCCACAGGTCAGGTCCGGTCGGGTCCAAAACTCCTTTACGGAAGTCCCCCATCTGATATCCATGAGCCCAGTTAGATTTTAGA
Source organism: Plantago coronopus (assembly GCA_036897195.1). Classification (NCBI taxonomy): domain Eukaryota; kingdom Viridiplantae; phylum Streptophyta; class Magnoliopsida; order Lamiales; family Plantaginaceae; genus Plantago; species Plantago coronopus. The sequence goes on along the minus strand of JAYMSL010004423.1, from coordinate 390 downwards.
GAAAAAATTTCAGCGCACCACAATCTTTTCGCCTAATTTGAACTTACCCACATCCCTTTTTTTTTTTTTTGATGTTTCACTCCGTAAGCTATGGCGTAATTCCATGTTACCCTTTTTTCTAACGTTCGTTAACTCCCTGTCGTTAAGGCGCGTGTGTGACAGACGAGGGACGAACTGGCGAATTATGAGGCGATTTAGCTGGCGAATTACCGTCTGGGGATAATGATTCTGGACGGTTTGTGAGGGACGACTTGGAGGTTTAATTGGGGCTGCTAAATACGAGCTGGAGTAGGAGAATTGATCAGGAGTTGAAGCTCTAATGGAGTTTCTTATTGATGAATTGGGTGTATCAATTCTTACCGATTTCTTGATTGTTGGTGTCGAATTGAA
>JAYMSL010004422.1:0-11118 GCA_036897195.1 Plantago coronopus | reverse complement strand
AGTATTAATATCTAATTTTAGGATATAACTATTAATTAAAACTATTTTTAGTATATTTTTAAATGGGTTTGATGAAATACTAAATCAGTAGATGATTTAGATGAAATATTGTGTCACAATTTGTATTTAGAAGATACTCTCCCATATTTCTTTTATCAGTTTAGAAGTTCTCTGTTAATTAGATACATATATAAAATAAAGGGTAAAATCGTATATTGACATCTTTTACTTAAAATGAAATTGATTAAGTATATTATTTAAGATCGAACCGCATGACACGTGTCACCCATCCAAAGATGACCTATGTTTAGGTCGGCTGAGAAATGACCTGAGAATAGAAAAACCCAAAACAAAAAGCTATTCAAATACTTAATATCTTGAGAGAAACAAAAGTTTTTTTCGGAATTAAGGGAACCAAATATCTATAAAACATGCAAAAATAATCTATAGAAAAAACAAAAAGCTATTAAAATTAAATACTTAATATCTTGAGACTTGAGAGAAACAAAAAGCTTTTTTGGGAATTTAGGGAGCCAAAAATCTATAAAACATGCAAAAATAGCAGGATATAGGAATTGAACTTAAGACCTCCGGGCTCAATACTGCCTCTTTTTCCACTAGGCTACAAGTCCAAATGTAATAGAATTCAGTATTTTTGTATATGTTTATAACATTAGTATTTCTTCGACCAATAAAGGCGAGGGCGAGTCCAGCTGGGTCGAGTGACCCGCCTCGACCCGGCTTGGATCCGCCACTGTTGCCCTATCGGAGGCATAAGGTGGTTTGGATTGGAGTTATGAGATTATGGGTGTATTATATTTGTAGTTGAAAAGTGGTATAGAAGTAGGAGTAAGGCTTGTTCTTTTCAACTTAAGTTCAGATCCATTCAGTTCAGTTCAAATCCATTCAGATTTGGTTAGTTCAAATTTGTACTACATTTCAGATCCATTAAGTTCAGTTCAGTACAGTTCCGAAATCCTCAGCTGAAAAGAACAGAGCCTAAGAGTAGTTAGATTTACCATTTCAAAAGGATAAAAAAAAAAAAGTCATCTACACGAGTTTTGAGCAGCAGATCTTATGTATTCTATAAATAATATGACAATCTACAATTCTTCATCATGGCATTTACAACAACTAGTCAACTGCTAGATAAGAGAGTTGTGCCCAATGAAGTTGAAATTGGCAAGGAAACTGAAAATGTGGAGGATGATGTGATTGCTGCAACCATCCTGGCAAGTTTGCCAAGTACTGAAACTGTGGTTGCTCCTGAGGTTGAGACAACCACAAATGCAACCGCGCAGCAGGAACCAGAAACTGTTGGTTCAGATGATGTGGACAAATCCACAACTGTGGAGGAGGATGATACTCTTAATGCAGAAGAGGATAAGGAGATTGGGCCTGATGTAGTTAGGGATATTCTTGGTGAATCTGATGATGATGAGTCTGAAGATGATGATGAAGAAGTTATTGGAGTTCTGTTTCAAAAGGAGATAGAAAAGGCCAAAAGAAAAAGACTGGAGGAAGGAGAATCATCTAGGCCTGCTAAGAAGACTAGAAAAGCTGCTTTCAGCACAAAGTTTGTCTCTAAGGAAGCTGCACAGCAATGGAGGAGGTTTAAAGACAAGGGGGTATTTCCAGAAGTACCCATCAAGTACACAGACTTTTCCCAATACAATTTGCTGGAGTTCTTCAATCATCACCACATTGGTAAGTCTGCAGAAGGCTTTGGTCAATTTTCCAAGGAGGTGGTTAGGGAAATATACTGCAACATGGATCCAGATTTCTTGGAAGATGGTTCTGAGTTCTTCTGCTCCTTCTACTTGAGAGGATCTTGGTATGATATCACTCCAGCTTTGGTAAACATGATCTTGGAAACTCCTGATTGTGCTGAACATGATTCTAAAATCAGCAATGATGTAATCATCCAAGATCTTACAGCGGGAAAGAAGAAGAAATGGGGAGAAAGACCCAATGTGGCAAATTTGTCTTCTCTTGCTACTGTACGTCACTCAGTTTGTGTAAAGAACTGACTCCCATCATCCAACACTACTCAGGTATCTGAACGTCAAGGTATTCTCCTTTATAAAATTTTGAACAAGATACCTGTGACTTTTGGAAAGGAAATATGTAGGCATATTGCTAGAGCCAAAACAGGGAATGGGTATCTACCTTTTCCTTCTCTTCTTTGTGAAATTGTGAGAAGACAAGGCTTCAAATTTGCTGCTGGAGATAGAGTTGAGAGTACCAAGAAGCAAATACGGATTGTCAAATCCATAACCACCATTGGAGGAGATAGAGTGAACACTCTACCATACATTGCTCCTGCTGGTGCCACGGTTTGGCCTCCGGTTGAGGAAACCGACAGAGACAACCAGGAAGAAGATGAAGCTGAACCCCCCTCTACTGAAAAACCTTCTGCAATGCAAGCAACTTTGACTTATCTGGAGAAGTCAATCATGGTCAAGAAGAAGAAAATTCAGGATGAAAATACTGAATTAGCTGAGTTGATTGCCCTTAGGCAAGTGGTCTTGGATGAACTAGCTGCTTCACAATTAGGGGGAGATGAGGAACAAGGCAGCTCAGATGGTTCTGCTAGGTTTTAGGAGGAGAAAAAATTCCTTGTAACTGTTTATTTCAGTAATTAGGAGTTGTGGTCTTTTTTTCTTTTTGAGAAAATATGTACTGAAGAATTGGGAGTATGAATGAAGATCTTCTGTTTTGGCACTTGTGCATATCTGAGTTCTTGTTCTGAGTATTTGTGAAGAGCTGGCGAAAAGGGGGAGATTGTAAGTGTGGACTTTTTCTAGGTTTAGGCAACCAGAAAGTCAGGTTGACTCAACCAAGATTGTGGTTGTGGCAACCACACAAGTCCAGCACTTGGCCGATATATGTAAGAGTTTTGCCTGCTTCCAAATACTAGAAGATATACATAGAAGATCTTTTAGAAATATTGAAGGACTCTTTGAGGAAAAGAGACTGCTTTGGGAAGACTACTTGAAGAGGGATTCTACAAGGAGTCTTGAGCATGGCAAACACAAATCCTATTAGGATTCTATCAAACTAAAGGCGGCGAAGATTATCTATATATAGGGCCTTAGTTTGTTCTTTGTAATTCACGCAGACTTTATATCTTTAAGGCTTTGCATATTGTTCTTAGTCTGTATTTGTCTAGATAGAGAGTTAGGAGTTTAAGATTCATTCTTGTAAACTCATACTATCAATCTAGCTGCTTTAGCACGTGTGTGCTTCTGGGTGTGTATACATCCAGACAAAATCCCTGAGTCGTTCTTGCATGATTTACTGCTTTATATTCTTTGTTCTAGCAAGGTTAATTAAGTTAATCTGTTAGGTTGTTGCTTAGGTTGAGTTAACCACGCAGACAACCTTGGTTGTGTTAGGCTGAATACCTTAAGTATTCTGCAGAGTTATTAGATCTGGGAAGTGCAACACTTTCAATATATATTAATTCTCCAATACACTTCACCGCCACCCACCAGCCCGCAACCCCCTAGCCGCACAACACCCACCACCACCACCCCCAAATCCACCACTCCTCCACCTCAAACCACCGCTACATCAAACCCCTGAATCTGGACTGGGATTTCTGTGGAAACCTATGATTGTTGCCTTGTTAGTCTATTTGAATCCCATTCTAAGTGAAGAAGAAAAGGATTGGAGAAGAGAAGAACAGATATTGTGTGATTAGGGAATGGGAAGGTTAGAAAGATGAAATAATTGAAGTAAAGAGAAAAAGTGAAGTCAGTGAAGATAAGAGGATAAGTGAAGTGAGTAAGAGAGGGAAGAGAATAGGAGGAGAAGTTTGACTGTTAAATGGAGTAAGTGTAAGGGTGAGAAATTGATTACTTTTTTTCTCAATTAATTAAACACTTAACCTCTCTTATTAGTTTAATTTTTGTCCAACTTTTCATACCAGCACAAAAGCCAAGCTCCAACTGAAAATGCCAATCATCAAATGTATTCCACATCGACTTTGGACAAAAAAGTTTTGAAGAGGCAAATTTTGGGCCAAGAATTGTACTGATAGCCAAAAAATCCATTCTAATACTTAATCCCAATTATACGTTGGGAAGTGTAATCTGAGTCAGAGAATTTTATCGAAACCAATTCCAACTTTTCACGTATCAATCACAGTTTTGCCCAACTTAACGCAACGGAGGAACTCAACCCTTTTCCTTGATGAAATAGAATTCCTCTTCCTTTCCCACCTTCAATTTCTCGTGTAAGAAAGAACCAACCATCATCACCTGAAATTGAATTTACCTTTTTCGGATTCAAGAATTGCACTAACAAGCTGATCATTTACTTTTTCAGCTCTAATGGCGTCCAAGAAAAGCTTACAGTGTTTGGTGACCGGCAGAAATGTTATCAGAAGGGGTTATTGCGCTCTCCCTCAAGCCAAAACCACTCAATCGTCTCAGAATCTCATCAACTTGGAATCTCAGTGCAGTGCTCATAAGTAATTTCATTTCTAAGCCCTCCCCTGTTCTTTGTTTTTTCTTTCTAGTTATTATCGGGGAATGGATTTAAATAAATTATAGTGGCCCGAATCCTTTTAGGTCACATGCAGCTTAAGTTGTAATTTGTGTTTTATTAATGTGATTTTGATGTCATTTGGTGTTGTAGAGATCATATTTGATGTCTTGCTTGAGAGAGCTGAATAAGTAATTCGCTATATGTGTGGGCTTAAGAGGAGTCTGAGTTCTAGATGAGACAGAATTCTTACTCTTTATTCTGTGCCTTAGTTATCACTTATGTTGCAATGGTGTGGATTTTTCGATTAGTTGGTGTTTCTGTGTAATCTCGTGTTTGATAGGTGTTGCCTAGATCATGTTTGAGAGAATCAAAATGTTAGTAGGCATTATTGTTATTATTATTTGGAGCTGTATGCTCCAGCTGCATTGGAATAGAAGTATGACATGGGAAAGATGTGTTTTGATTCTGGTGATGGTAAAGATGTTAGAATTGATTAGTATAATACAACTAGTGGTATTATTTCTCCAAGTTTGTTGTCGACTTGTCGGCCAAGGAGCTTGAGACTGAATATCCAGCTTTTATGGCGAAATGGAACTGTATTGTTGGAAGAATACTGTGGCTTGATAAAGAAACTGTAAAAATCCAAGTGTTATGGATATATCTCATGATAACATAGATGTGTATGAGTGAGAATGTTTTAAACTTGTACATACATTCATTTTCTTGAGCTATAGCTCAATTTTCTTTGATTATACTGCAGTTACCATCCTATTCCTGTGGTTTTTTCACAAGCCAAAGGATCAACAATCTGGGATCCCGAAGGCAATAAATACATAGACTTTCTTTCCGCTTATTCCGCTGTCAACCAGGTATAAGGAGACTGAGTATGTAATTTTGTCTGAATCTTAGTATGATTTGATCTCTGTGTATGTTGCAACTTTTGAAAGAATCAACAGTCTATATCAGCCCTTGCATTGTTATTGGTGTGTATTAGATCAACCTATATCAGCCCTTGCATTGTCTATGACTCTATAATTTGGGACTTTAAATAAAGTGAAATCCTGTAAAGTGGGAACTCTTCCTGCAGGGACATTGTCATCCCAAGATCATGAAAGCAATGTCAGAACAAGCTGAAAGGCTTACTCTGAGTTCAAGAGCTTTCTATAATGACAGATTTCCAGTATTCGCTGAGCGTCTTACGAGCATGTTTGGATATGATATGGCTCTTCCGATGAATACAGGTGCTGAAGGCGTAGAAACAGCACTGAAGTTGGCGAGGAAGTGGGGTTACATGAAGAAAAAGATCCCAAAAGACGAGGTGTGTAACTCTAAGCTTTAAGAAACCACAGACATTCTGATTAAACTGCAACCAAGATTTTGTTTTTATTTCTTTCCTCCAGATCTGCTCAATAGTTGTAATGATGTAGTATGTTGTTAATTGCAGGCCTTAATTGTTTCATGCTGTGGCTGCTTTCACGGTCGTACATTGGCTGCTATTTCAATGAGCTGCGATAATGAGGCAACCCGTGGTTTCTGGCCATTGTTGCCTGGCCATCTCAAAGTTGATTTCGGCGATGATGCTGCCCTTGAGAAGATATTTAAAGGTTTGCACAGCTTGCACAAAACTATGCAATGCTCGTCTGAAGACGAGTTCTGGTCTTTTACAAAGACATGGATTCGTATGTTAAAGGATACATGTCAGTTATACACATTACATACATATGTTGTCCATTTATTTATTAACGTTTCTTTCTTGGTTATCCAGAGAAAGGAGATCGGATTGCTGGGTTTCTGTTTGAACCTATCCAAGGGGAGGCTGGGGTATGTATATCCAGGAAAGAACTTGTTACTAAGGCTTATAATCTTGTTCATAATCTGTGATCTTGTTAGGCTTCTGGATATCACTAGCTGTATCATTCAGCCCTGATATCTCTTGTGTATTACTAGTAGTTTTCAAAAACCTGCTATTTGATTATCACTAGTCTTTTTCTGTTTTTTCTTGTTTAATTCTGAGGTTTGATGGAATTCTTCCGTTCTCTAGGTTGTAATTCCTCCAGATGGTTATTTAAAAGCTGTCAGAGACCTGTGCTCGAAATATAACGTGTTAATGATTGCTGATGAAATACAAAGTGGCTTAGCACGTTCGGGTAGAGTTTTGGCTGTTGACTGGGAAAATGTCCGCCCAGATCTCGTGGTAAGTACTCTTGTTGTGTTATTTGGGTTCATTTCATTTTATTATTTGTTCACATCACGTTTGGTTTAACGTTTCCATAGTCCAAATGTTACTCCACCGCCATTGTGATTGAATCGCGTGATTAATCGGTATTAACTTTTTTGAAAATGAAGTAGCAAGCAATATTAAGCATTACTTACCAATGCAAAGAAGCCAACTCTCTAGCCATCTCTGATGAGTTTTATGAAAAGTTGGTTTTCCAACGCATGTAAAGACCTGTAAAGCGTGCTGCATGCCAGTTTCAAGCGTATAAGTTCCAGTTGAAATATTATTGCAAAATCTTGGGCTTGATAATTGAAACACTCCTCTGAAGTCTGAATGACGTCTTTGTTTTTGCACTGTGAAGATATTAGGAAAAGCATTGGGCGGTGGAGTGTTGCCTGTGAGTGCAGTTCTTGCAGACAAAGACGTTATGCTCTGCATTCAGCCTGGAGAGCATGGAAGGTTAGTTTGAAAGTTTCATTACGGTTTGTCGAAGTATCATTATCCAGCTGTTCAACAGTTTCGTCAATCACTCAAGTCTATTAAGAATTTGCTATGGGATATTGTGATTTGTGCAGCACATTTGGAGGAAATCCTCTGGCTAGTGCTGTTGCCATTGCATCCCTAGATGTGATTACAGATGAGAGACTCGCTGAAAGGTAGTGAATAATTTTCATTATTATCTGTCATGGATTTCTGCGGTTATTAAATAGGCAGTCTAGAAAGGTAGTGAATACTTTTCATTATTATCTGTTACAGTATGTTCAATTTTGTGATAGATCTGATCAACTGGGGAGGGAGCTTAGGCAACAGCTTGTGAAGATTCAGCAGCAATTCCCCGATCTTATAAAAGAAGTACGAGGAAAGGGTTTGTTCAATGCTGTGGAGCTCAACAGCAAAGCACTCCTACCTGTCAATGCATATGATATATGCCTGAAACTCAAAGAGAGAGGGATTCTTGCGAAACCAACACATGATACCATCATTCGACTCACTCCTCCTTTATCCATAAGGTACACAATTATGCTCCTACTTTTTAATGAAGAAAAAGAAACTTAAGCCTGTACTTGACTTGTGTTGGCTATTCCGCTTTTCTTATTAGTTTGGATGAGCTGAAAGAAGGTTCTAAAGCACTGCAAGATGTTTTCGAAACTGATCTACCAAAGATGCGTAAAGAGAAGCCAGATTCAGCAACTCCTCATGCTGCTGCATCTAATATTTGTGATCGATGCGGACGGGACTTGTATGGTTCTTCATGAATGTTTAATGATCATGTACCTTAGTAAAGAAAAGTCATGATTCGAATGACTTACCTTAACCGAGCAAGCTTGTAACAAATGTTATCAGTTTCATTCAATTGACAGATGTTGAATAAATATCTATTGCATTTATAGCAAATTCTAGTAGCAGAAGCCAATGATCAGTGACCTGCACAACCATCACTGTAAAACTTGACCACATTCGCATTATCATCAAGCATAAGCATAGTATGCAACTGACGAAAGCGCCTATGATGGTCCTTTCACCTCGCTTTACAGCCATGCAGGGGACTCCCTTTTTGCCATACACAAGTGTAATGGATGATAAGATCAGCACCACCGTGGAGATAAGTAGACGATGTGAAAGCAGTGAAACCTTCAGGAACCTGATAGCGCGATGGCTCAATGTTCAGTACGATTGCTTGACTTTCTTCAGCTTTCATGCTTCTAATTACCATGCAAATGCTTTAACCATTTTCTGAACATTTTCCAGAGGTGTATAATTTAGCTGAGACCCAATGACAGGTAAAAGTAAAACACCACGATCCGAGCAAAAATATAGTTGGTAACAAGCTCCTGCTACACTGATAGTCCGATATCTGTCAAATTCAAGTAAAGTGCAAACTTATGTATGTGAATCATGGTGGTGTTCGCACATCTTTTACAGCTTGCTGTCTGACTTCATCTTCCAATGTCAAGTACCTATATCAGTTGACAAGAAATAAAACATCTCCAGTGAACCTATTTCTCTTGATTTGCTCCATAGACACAGAACACTCACATTGATTATAGCTAGCTTAGCCTATCTATTGCATTCACATATACCTTTCATGTATAAGCGATGGTCACAACTCACAAGGCATCTTTTCATCTGTACGAGAGTGAACTGGATAGTAAGAAGTAGGGTTGTCGCAATACAATGAGTCCAAGAGAACCCTGTTCCGCGTAAGCTGCCAGGGTCACCATTTTACCTGGATGGCTGGAATTCTAGTTCTAAATTCACCGAGTAGCAGGAGCTTCCCTCATGCTTCACCTGGAGTGGAATTTGTTCCAGATTCACTGTTCCATGTGGAGACAACGGGGACTCAGGTAAGTCCCATGGGGGGAGTTTAAGGCGGAGTTCAATTGCATTTTGGGCAACAAATTAGAAGAGAAGGATAACTGCTACAAGCCTACATTTGTACAAGTAATTTTGAAGAATTGTGTAGGATTTTGAATTGTAGCTTTCTTATACAGCTACTTCTTCAAGGTATATATAGAAAACTCCATTCATGAGTCATGACAGAGTCTAATGAAGATAATCAGATATCCATCAACCAATATCAGAAACATACATGCATACTTCTGCAACATAAACACTCGTTCCAACTTCCACTTTCTAAAAAGGTTTGCATCAGGTATGGGCTTTGATAGGGTCACAGTGTCTCCTTTGAATGGGCTATATCTAATCTTACTACTTTCATCATCATATTGTAATGATATTGGAAAGTCTCTTCCACAATCCAGATTAATTAAATTTTCACAGGATATTGAAAATATACTCATACTAGATCCATCAAAAATAAGGTGACTATTACGTTACAAATCATGAAATTAATAACCGGTATTCTTACTAGTCATCACTCATCATCGAGCACACCATCATTTCGAAACATATGCTTTACTCTAAGAACAGTATTTTCCACCGCAGATATCATAATTGAAAAATAAAATTCATATCCCGACCATAACACATGAAAACCTACCTTTTGTAGTTTCTTTCGGGAGTAGAAAACTATAGTTACCCTTAAAAGCCAACCCTTGAGTTAGTTCAAAAGTAAACATAAATACACATATGCTCCAATGATAAATTCAGATGATTAGTTTCATGATGGGTTTGGTGCAATGTGATTCTGTATATATTAGTACGGATGGCACGGTAACGTATATATACTCCAATCTACATGTTGAAAGCGGAGAAATCATGTATATATTTTTCAATCCCTAAGAGTCAAAACAACAGCATCCCAAAAACAAAGGATTCAATTCAAAAACATAAAGGGCAGAAGAAGAGTAAAGTGAAATGAAATTAGACAACATAATTAAACTGGATGATCAAACACATGGCGTAACGTGTGTGTACATGTTGAAGGTATTGACAACAAATCCCAGATCTCATTTTACACAATCGCACATGACATAATTATCATCATTTTAATTGATACCAAACACCAATGTTATGTTAATTACAGTACTTCATCTTCTGTACTTTTTAAGAATCTTAACTTGAGTATACCCTTAAAAGAATTGTATATCATGTTCGTTTGATGCTTAATTAAGTCTTGTCAGTAATTGTAAGGATATTAATAATAAACATATTATTAAGGATTAAGTAATTAGCCGTTCATGTGATCAGATTCATCCACATTATTATTATTATTGTAATTGTAATTAGGGACGATCACGCAATACAAGTACTCCGTAGTACTTTGTTTAGTACTCCGGAGTATTTATTAGAGGGGCAAATGTGTAATTTTCATAAATCTGTTTTGCCTCTTAGAAGCTGAAATGCAAAGTTGTCAATGATTGTTGACTCGAGTGGTAACGGAATTGGGTTCACTTAAGCAAGGTATCGAGTTCGAGCTTTGTGCATGTAAAAAACACCGCTGGGAGAACCCCTCCCTCAAAAAGGCCCCGACGATGATCGCTAGATTAGTCGCATAAGCGGGCACGAATGAGAAATAAAATAAAGAAAACACGAAGTCAGTTCAATCAGCGATTTTCCCTAGACGTTTCGAAGTAAAGAAGTGACAAGAATCACCAACAAAACAGTAGCACAAATCGAGAACCCTAGTTCTAACAATGATTCAATCGAGAACAAATAACCACGAACAATAGAAAACGACACATATATAATGTGGCTTCAGATTATATATATCTTATTGCACAGAGCCACAGAGGTCATCAGAAAATCTCTACTATCACAAGAATCAAATTACAGCACATATCAAGCTCCTCAACCGGAAACTGGTGAACATGGCTCTCTGCAATTCTTTTTCGCTTGTTTCCCCTCAATTAGGGGTGTCAATTTTGAAGTCTAGTCCAACCCAAATCTAATTTATGTAGACTTAGATTGAGTCCAAACTAGATCCATTTTTGGTCCACTTTTAT
>JAYMSL010004421.1:0-11119 GCA_036897195.1 Plantago coronopus | reverse complement strand
AAAACATTTATCATGATTCATGTTTAGTTAATGATCTAAAACATTAGTAGTATAATAAAGTTGGGGGAGGCAATTTGAAAATTTTAAAATATATTACCTATATAAAAAAAAACTAGATAGCCTCTTCTTGTCTTTCTGTGCGTGGCGCATCCTTCTACGGCAACTCTTAATCTTGGCAAGGCGCGGCGCATGGAAAGTGATGAGCGGCACATGGTCACCCTGCAAATGGCACGCGGGAGTTGTTGCGGGCAGGTCATGCGCGGTGCATGGTGTTCTCTTGCGCGTAGAATCTTCTCTTGATATGGTTTTTAGACCGACTTTTGATCCGACTTGACCGGTAATGCTCGTGAACCACGCCTTGGATTTTTATCTTCAATTATCATCGGATTTACGTCCAAATATGCTCAAAATCCATCGAAAACACGAACTTACCTAGAAACACAACACGGAACAAAAACATGCAAAAACAATGCAAAACAAGCCTAAACCTGAGCAAACCCGCATTAATGTTAGCGAAAAAGAGACGTTTTGGGTGTACTAAAATGTTGTCATCACCCAAAACCTCCTAGTCGGATTCGTCTCAGTCTTGGACGTCCTTAGTGGACACACCGTGTAGCATTTGCAGCGGGGAACGACTATTTCACTAGATCCTGTGTAAAAAGACATGATGGGAGGCAGATCTCAAATTTGGTCATTTTTATGAAGTTATTAGAGTTTATGTGAATTGGGGTTATTTGCACAATAACCTAAGAGTAGGGCTGTAATCCACCGCCCCCCAAACAAAACCCATGGAATTCGGCCCTAATTCATCACCAAACGTTCCTTCACAACTTCATCATAGTTCGCCAGGTCGTCTTGCGTGTTCCTCGCCGCCCAAACGGAGAAAAGTTAACAGCCTGTCAAAACTGGTGTAATTTGAAAAAATCAATTCGTAGATAGTGTGAGATGACAAAAAAAGGTTGTAGTGTATTTTTGAAAAAAAAAACGCAAAACGGTTATATTGCTTGAAAGAATTTTCTAATATTTGGTGATGTCATATGCACGTACTAGTTTATGGTTAAAAAACTGTAAAAAGCAATTGAAAACAATTTCAAAGTCAAATTTCTGGGAGGGAAAACCAAAGGTACGTCAATTCACTTTGTTAATACAATCGTGGTTGTTTATGTTCAAATTCAGTTGTATTAATTTTTTAGCTAATTAATATCTATTTAATTTAAATATGTACTGTTCAAATTAAGTCTATTTAGTTCAATTCAAAATAATTAATTTCGATTGAGAAATTTTAAATTGATTGGAATATGAGTGATGTATAAACATAGACAATGTAAATAATATTTGGTGATAGTTGTATGCGCGTACTAGTTTATGGTTTAAAAAATGTAAAAGACAATTGAAATCAAGAATGAATTGTCAAAATAACCTTCTGCCAATAAATATATCCCTATCTAACCTTCTAAAAAAATATTTTCCTCTTCAGCCTTCCTTCTACCACATCAGATGCCATTCGGATTTATTGGATACATGTGTCCAATAAAATAGTACTACAACTCTAGCAAATCAACTATAATGATAAAATATGTACTAGTTAGTTATACTTGCAATCTGGATATGTTTAAATTACATTTCATTCATCACAAGAACAAAGTTGGCCAACATATGTAATGAGAAATCAGATTACATCAAATGTTCAATAAGAAATCAAGTCACATTGACAATGTAAAATGCATGAAATCAAAACACAATGTTTGATCAAGTACTGGAATTCGTACTATATAAATGAAACTCAATCATCAATCTCATCATCAATAACTATGACTCACTTTGGATCCAATATTGACTCACTTTGGATCCAACATTATTTTGTACCTAAGTTACTAATATTACATATCGAATTTAAATGATCTCAAAACCACACACATGTTGTAGTAATATAAGCTTAATCGGTATCTTTATGAGTCTTTTTGAGAAAAAATTGTTTCAATATGAGTCAATCGGTGGATCCAACCAAGTCATTTAGTAGCTCATGGATCCAAATGGCTGTGGATCGGTTTTGACTAGAGTCAATTTTAAATGGTTCTAACTTGGTTTGGATACATTAAATCAGAATCGGATCCGAATCGAGTTTTTGAGTCAGAATCATTATTGACAGCCCTAATTTTCACACCACAACAAGTACACACTACCACAAAATCCTATTTTGAATTAGTATAAACTGCTAATTTTAAAGCTAAAGACATATTGTAGTTTTCCCAGTTTGCAACATATTAAATATTCAACAGTTTAAACATATGAATGAATGATAATAGTTATTATCAAAAGGATTAAACAAGCAAACCTCTGCTAGGCTTGCGGTAAGATTATCCTTCTTCATCCCCGTCTTCCTATCTGTCAAGCAAATCTTGTAAAATTAAGACCTGAAAATTACCAGATCTAGTGCATATACAGCATTCTTCATTACGGCTAAAATTACCCGAGTTGCTAGAAGAGAGAGACGTATCCTCCTTATAGGAATCATCGTTTTCCATTTCATAGTCTACATTGGTAAAGTTGAAGAAATCGTTCAATTACTAAAACCCATTTATTAAAATCAACCAATCACGAAAAAACCAAATAATAGTGAAGATCGGAAGCAGGTTTACCTTCGTCGCGCTTATCCATCTTCGACCGAGCATCTTTCGGCATGTCAGAGTTTTCGCCGGAAGACATTGAGACGAAGAAAGCTTCACAGCTTTCCCAAGATAATTTGAGTTGAGTAAATTTTGGTTTTCAGCCTGAATAATTGTTCAATTGCATGGCAGCACTGTGCCATGTGGTTGTCACAGTAGCCCATAGCTAGTAAAGTAATTGACTAGCTTATTTATTACATTTTTTGATATATAGGCCACTATTCATATCAATTCTGACCATTTTTATTTGTGTTGTATCCAATAGCAAGAACGGAGTAGTTATGTATAACTTGCAATCCTCTCCCCCTCATGTCCTTGTACTGGGCAATGAGCCCCCTACAATTAAACTTGCACTTATTGTTTGCTGAGACTTAAATAGCAAGAAATTGTGTGCCTTCTTTACATAATTAACTACATCAAGGATTTTTGAAAACGAATTTTGAAAATCTTTATTGCAAAAGTCCATCTAGCATGTGTACATGAATGGAAAAACTTCCTATTTGTCTTAGGCTGAAGTTGATTGTATTGACACCTTACATAGTATAAGTTTATTTCTAATATAGATTGTATTTTGTACTTGCAAAAAATTAAGGGTGTCCATGTCAAAAAGTGCTGACGTGGAAACACTGAACTTTGAGAAAACATTCTGAAACCTTATTGAACTCATGCATTTATGAACTCCCTTTCGGGGTTTTCCCGATTATATTATTAATTTTACCGTTTTAAAAAAATAAAATTGTGTAGCATATGAAAGGTCATTGAGGGAATTATATTCTATGAAAGGCTATATTGATAAATACTAGTACTTTTTTGGAGAATGGTTATTTTTGAGAATAAACTCTTAAAATCAAATCCAAACTCAAATTTCTGGGAGGGAAAACCAAAAGCACTTCAATTCACCATCTCAATTCATTTCGGCTGTCTCACTTTATTCAACACTCAACAATGGCAGCCCTAAGCCCGACTCCTAAACAGAGGCCTCCGTTTGCATCTCCGGTCAAGAGCCCATTCTTCCTGGCCTCGAACGACGACAAACTCGAACGCGCCCAGGCGCGTGCCGCACGCGCCGCCGCCGCTATCCGTCGCAAGGGCTCAACAACCGTTTCCGATTCCGTTGGTACTGAGTCAACATGCCTCGGGAAGGATCAAATTCTCGAGTTATTCCAAAACTGCGTTAAACTGGCTAGTGAAAATGTAAGCTTTTTTTCCTCTTCTCTCGTTGTAAACTGTTCCCCCAACTCAATTTGCAGATCCCCTTGTTATATTCGTTTGAGATTTGCAGAAAATCAATCAGAAGAACACTTGGGAGCTCAATTTGATTGATCATTTTGCCGATTTGGTCAAAGTCGAGGAGGAAAATGACACTGAGACCAATTTCCAAAAGGTACTGCACTGTTATCCTACCTGATGGATCTAGTTTCGCAGTGCTTCTTAGACTCCAAAAGAACTGTTTAGTGATCACATTGTCTCTATTATTTTCATTTAATTTCACTTATATTCAGTTCAGTTCATGTTTGATATTTATAATTCAAATAAGTTAACTTCAGTGTTCAGTTAAAGTGTATTTAGTTTAGATAAGTTCAGTTCATAAATTTATATAACGTAAATCTAACAGATAGTGTAAAACAATATCTGTTTTATTCTAGTGCTTTGTTGAAATCTGAAAGACTTGTTAGTTAATCACTTATCTGTGTTACTGCTAGCTCGGGAAATCTATTAATTAGGCTTATTTCTTCTTGAGCTCAATTGTTGAAACTTGAGAGCTAGGTAGAACTGCTGTTAGGATGTGAACTTCTCCATTTTTACCTGGGATTACTATGTTCAGTAGCAGCTCTCACACTCATGTTGGTCAATAGGGTTGATTCTAATCTAGAGCTGTGTTACTTGGGGGATTGCTATTTGATGAGGGATGAATGATGGTCAAGTGATAGGTCGATTAGATCAATCTTTTGCAGCCTGCAAGGCTAAATAAGGGTTTAGTGTTTCAGTTGCTCCTTAACCTACCTGATTTATTTACTGTCAATACCAAAAGCCTTTGACTTACATTTATCCATAATCCAATTATAATCTTTTGGTTTGTTTGTATACTACGGTTCAGACTTATTGTAAGTTAAATAATGTCAGGCTAGTTGTACACTTGAAGCTGGAGTTAAGATTTATTCCACAAGGGTGGATTACGTACATTCTGAGGCATATAAAGTCCTTGGTGGAATCAATCGGGTCGGGCAAGAAAATGAACAGGGTAAGTTCTCATGTAGTCTGCTTGATGCTGTTTTCTCATTTTTCAGTGGATATATGTTTGTTGGTCCCAATATGTTTACTAGCTCTGACAAACTCCAAATATTTATATTCAGTATAAGTATGTGTAAAGTTAAATAATCTTCTAATAACTGAATTAGTAACAAGAAGTCATAGATTTTAGATTTCTCAAGTTTTCATCCCCAGATCGCTGCGCATAGTGGTTGGCCAAAATATCCTGGATGTCTGGGATACTAAAGTGATATACTATGATAAGTATAGTGTAATTTACATACTGGACATATAAGTATGCAAAGTTAAAATAATCTTACAATAACCAAATTAGAAGTAACAAGGAAATTGAGGATATAAAACTGGCCATTTATCCTTAAAATTAAGTGTCTTGGCCATTGTCACTATTCTGTCATGATTTGCCGGGATCCCGGTTCATTAAACACCGAGATCGCCTGAGATGCTAGCATCCGGTTACAGAGTATCTACCCGGGGCAGGGCTCAAGATGCTCCAGGACAGCAGGATTGAAGGGCATCAACTCAATGTTTCAATCTGCCATTTATCCAACTACCTAAACCAAGACTTATGAACCATGTAGTCTTCTTACTATTAGTTTCTTATTGTTTTGGTATGCCTTTAGTTTTCTTTCTTTGATGTAAAACCATTTACTATACTCTTTTGTGAACATCTTAAGGTTTGCATGCATATTTTTTTGCCTGTGAACTGGTTTTAAGTTGTTTATCATGTCAGATCATGCCGGAGATGAGTCCAACATCAACAGTGAACAAGAAGAGAGCAAACCACAAAAGAAGGTGAAGATTATATTTATTATGGGCTAAACGGTCTGATCCTACCGTCTTTACTTAAGTGGATGGATTCTGATAAAGGTCTTTTGGTGATGCAGTTGTCACCTCTTACGACATTGGAATCTTCTTTTTCTGCTATTAATGTAAAGAAATTTGATGGTAAGCTCTCTCTCTCTCTCTCTCTCTCTCTCTCTCTCTCGTGTGTGTGTGTGTATATATATACTATATTTGTATCTTCCTGAAGTTCTTTTTTATACTCATCCCAAGTGCACTGGCATTTGTAGTTCTGAGTTCTGTTTTCTAACTTGTATTCTTTCCTTCTGTTAGTTGCCTTTGCGGTAGATCCACTTTACCACCAGACATCCGCGCAATTTGATGAAGGTGGTGCCAAGGGTCTACTTCTTAACAATCTTGGAGTATTTGCTGACTGCAGGGTCCTTTTTGATTCTTTAGAAGTCCCTGGGAAGTGTGGGTCTTCTGTGGCCCAAAGTAATTGCTCGGAGACAATTGACATGTCCTTTGCTAAAGGTACATAATTCACAACCAAATAAAACTTTGGCCTTAGGAATGACATCCTTTTTCCTGCATTATAGAATGCCTCATTGTTTCTAGGTCATGTAATTCTGATATTGTTTTGTTGGCCCTCAGAGTACACTGAAGCAATGGTGTCTGGGATGCTCAGTGCGACTGATATATCTCCTAGCCTTAGTGCTATAGTAAATCAATTTGATAAAGATAACCAACGACCATTTGACGTGTATTCTTCCCAAGCCCAAGAGAATCTTGATGATAATGTTGACTTGGATGGTGATGCCTTTCCCTTTGATAACGACGACCAAGCAAGTGTTCTCGATGAGGGCACTTATGATCAAGATGCAACTTTCTCTAGCCACCAAGATGTTTCTGATCTGGTAAATCTGTTTGTTGCTGCATTGTACTTTCGAATTTTTATGTGTTCTATTTTACATGCTCTAAGAAACAAAATTTTATACCTTATGCTTTGTACACTTAGTAACCAAAGGTTGATTTTTGAAGGGTAATGAACCATTAAGTTTCCAAGATGCTGCTGAAAATGATAGATTTGAAAATGGAGTTGATGACTATATCTTCTCAAGTTTGGGATTCTCAACAAAGCAAAATGCTTGGGCAGGTGCTAGTCACTGGAAGTACCAAAAGGTTAAGGGTAAGAATTTGATGATTTTTGCTCTCAAAACATACGTTCAATGTGTGCGTTTGCTCTTCTGCTTTTGTGTATGTTTGAAAATGATTGTCGAATCACTCTGCAGATTCAGAAATTCCAGGCAATGAAAATGGATCACCAAAGGCAAAGAAAACGAAAAAGAAGAAAGCTGATCCAGAGCTTGACTTTTTAAATACCATTGACATGGATCTTTCACATATCTTTGCTCCTCCAAAGAATCCAAAGCCTCTATTATTGCCCACAAGCAGATCACCTTGTAACACAAGGCTCCCAGAAGATTGTCACTACCAACCAGAGGATCTCGTGAAGCTATTTTTGTTACCTAATGTTTTGGTAAACTTGAAAACTGAACCCCACTCCTTTTTAACTTTCTTTGCTTACTTCTTTGGTTCGTTTAAGTGTGGATATAATAACTGATGTAACCTGTTTTCTGTATCAGTGTCTAGGAAGGAGTACAAGGAAGAGAACAGGTGAGGACTATGTTTCTAAACTTCATGTTGTACTTCAGCATTTTGGTTTATAATTGAGAAACTTCCATAGTCATTGTCTAGCTGCATTGTGCTTATCTGCAGTTGCAGACCTATCACCTATGGCTATTTTGAGATTTATATCTCCAATTGATTTATTCCCTAGTATTTAGTCTTCTGGGACCCCAATTTCTTTCCCAGTTCCTCTCTTATCCTAACATGGTAATGAGATTGCTAATGATGTGATCAGATGAGGCAACTGAACATACAGATGGCTATGGACAAACTTCATCTTGGGATCATGAAGAAGGTTTTGGTGGTGATTTTGATGATGGACATACTTATACTGATAATGAGGAGTTGAGCACGCTTGTCTCTCAACCTCGGCAGGTTAGTTGGTGTATGACAGTTTGTAATTGCTTACAAGTCAAGTACATTGGATGAGAATGAGTTGAAGTAGATTTAGGAACTTGAAATACTTGCAAGTTGCAATCTCTCTTTATATGGCAAAGTTTCGTCACGTAAAGAGAGATTGCAGGTATTTCAAATGTGGTTATCACATCCGTTAATCTTACTATTTGACCCATCACATTTTAGTTGCAATGATTCAAACAATTGCATATAGGTTCTCAATAAATATATTCCATTTATACATACAGTCAAATAAAAAATCAACCACATTTTCCGTCTCATCAACTAAATTCTCAGGGGGAATATTTTCTTTGTTTTACTTTAACTCCAATTCAATAAAAAATTTATTTGCATTTTACCTGATTATTACCTTATTTTGCTTGCCAAAAAGTTAAGTGGATAACTGTTTTGGGAGGGAGTATATATCCTTGTTTAAATGTCAGGGTACGAAGTAATTAACAATTTTATTGGGAATAATGAATGTAATTCAATAATTTCAAATTCCTAAATTTACTTCAACTGATGAAAAAAAGACACTCCTATTTATTCCAACTTCCATTCACGTTCTGAAGAATATTGTTCCTGATATGGAGAATACTCAGCACTTTCCATGCTGGCTGCATTGTTTACTGATATGATATCATAAGCTGACCCGAGTTTTCGAAACTCAAATTTCTCTACATTCTAAAGCTACTTTGTCTTGTTCATCCTCTGTGAAAGGAAAACATTGTTTGTTCCTGGAGCTAATATGATTACCCTACTCTTTTGCTATATTGTTACTCAATATTCTTAGTTATTTTCATTCCCTGAAAAACAGGTAAATAAGATTGAGGTCCAATATGATAAGACATCGAAACAAGTCGATGTTCAGGCACTTAAGGAGACTCTCTGGGACAGTATACAGAAGTTCAATGTAGATGTAGTTGAGGTAAATGTACTTGCTAAGGTCTTGAAACTGTTTTTATGTCCCCTAGTGGTTCAATCTACGGTAACTATATGCTGTGAATGGATATTTTCAGGAACAGACGCCCGAAAGACCCATATCTTTCCAACAATTATTGTCCAAGTTCCCAGATGGCTGCAGGGCAGCAGCATCTACAAGCGATATCTCCCCACATTTGTGCTTCATATGCCTACTGCATCTGGCCAACGAGCATGGTTTGCGTATCGGTGGCTCCTCCACCTTAGATGACTTGAGCATACACCTCAAAGCTCAATGATCTAATCCTGTTACTTTTACTATGATGTATCTTCATTTACATATAGTCTAGCTTGTACTTTCGTAATTTAGAAGTATGTTCTCTTTGTCGTCTATAAAAACTTGGCTGACAGAGTTCCCAGTCTTGTAGAATGGTTTTCCATGCTATACAATACGTACTACTATCAGATTATTACAATAATGTAGTAATATGATTATATTTTTTATTCAAACTGCAAGTTAGAGGCCTCCAAGAATTGGATTTAATAAAGATGATTAAAAAGTGGGGTACTGATAAATTAAAACTTTTATCAAAACAAGAACTGATGCACTACATTTTATCACTGATACACCCATCTCCATATTTCAGCCCGTCTTATATTCCCAGTATCACAAAATCTCCTCGAAAATGTCGGAAGAAACATAGATTTCTAACTTCGATCCATGTTAACTGGTGATACGCTTCTTTCTATTCCTTATTCTTGCACCTATAGTATGAGGATTACCAGTACAATTGCTGCTACTCCTAGTAATGCAATGTATTACCTGACTAGTCCAGACCTTGTCAATACCAGATAAATAAATGTATCCTACATCTACCTGCATTAAGAACCTGCACTTGCTCTTTACATAGGCTACAGGCCATTGATTAAAATTGTTCGACTCATTGTTTGTAGACTGTATCACATTGGTTCACAATCCACATCCTTTCTCACCATATTACTGCAAAATCCACAACCCTGGGAGACTACCGTTTGATCGGCAACTAACATCAGCCCTCCCCTGCATCCAAAACCACGTTTCTTGGTCCGTAGGGCCAACTGAAGGCAGCTGAATCCTGATTTAAGCCTGTAACGTGCTAAGATCAAGAACAAGTATGCAATAGACCGTATTGAATAACAAAACATATTTATCAGTAATGAATGCATTGAGGATCTTTTTATTATTGCCAAATTACATAATATCATCGACCATATTTGATTAAGTAAGTGGCGAAGCTGCAAAACTAAGCTAAGGATGAAGGTAGAAAGGCCAATTGGGAACTAAACAATCAGGAGACGCTATGTTTAAGTTGAGCTTCAGCTTTTGGTTGGACTTGGACCTCTTTCTCTTCCGTCTTGATGTTCCTTCCGAAGCACAGACATCTTCACCAGCATCACCAGTTCCATTAAGCCAGATAAGTCTAGCAGGCAACACTTGAGTACAGGTTTTGTTCGGTATACCTGGGAGAGTAATCACCTTCCCACATTACCTCTGCTGCAAGTCGAACCACAAAGGCTTATTGCTGTCCTTCGGTATAAGCTGCTTTTTGCTATAGGCTATAGGCCTCGGAATGGTCCATTCGCAGCCATGAAAATTACTTTTAAAAGATATCAAGCAAGTCCGGTTGTCCCGTCTACCATAATCCTTCAGAACGTTTTGTGTAGGAGCAACTCAGAAATAAGTTCCCTTCTATACTACATCCAAACTATTTTCTCTCTCTTACCTGTTGTACATGGCTGATGTAGCCTCACGTCACGGCAGGGCGAACTTCCAGTAACTTTCAGTGCTGAGATCAAGAGAAACAACATAATCGACGAATTTATCATCCCCCTCATGGAGGGCCAAAACCCAATGCAACACACCGTGTCTAGATACAAGCTCCAGCAGACCAGCGACAACCACAAGAATTCAAGATATTATCAGCCCTGCCTCAAGCTCCGGATCTCATTGAATATATTAGTCGTACATAAATATTGATGATGTTTTCTGTGGCCTTATATTCGACCTCGAGTAATTCTGACAATCTTGTAATCATTTGGAACAACATCATAGACTATTCCAGCATAGGATGTGATGGGTAAATGTTCGTTCTTCTCAAAACAATCATAAGCTGGTAAATGTTTTGACCAACTCTCCTGTAAAAGGTCTATATACCACCAATCTTCTGCGGTCGTGAGGGATGAGAATCTCATGGACAGCAGGTGGCCGAGTTGGCAATGCACGAGGGTCGAGGAACGGTAGAACATATTGGGTTTGCGACCTTTAGAGCCTCGATTTCCCTGCTCTCTGAGTATTTGAGGTAACCAAAAGGTATGGAGTAAAGTTTTTCGGTGATGGTTTTGATTAATAGCATATC